>CM060092.1:167595-194103 GCA_030522485.1 Stenchaetothrips biformis
CCAATTGCATAATAGTCTACGTCAGCGGGCCATGCCTTGATGGCATGCTGTGCAAAGTGAATAACCTGCTGCGAAAGGAGAAAAACAAGATCGCCGCGTTTCAACGTGGCAAGGGTGGCCGGTAACTGCAGGAGATCGTTACCCGGCGCGAATTCTATCAGCGGCAGGCTCCACGCCTGTTTACCCTGGGCGTGCAGGCGCGAGACCAGCTCCGCCGCTGCGGGTTCCGGGCGCGTCACCAGAATCGTCATAAGGGAGGTTGCCCCTGATAAACGTCGCGCAGAATTTCACGCGCGCCACCGTTGAGCAACTCGTCTGCCAACGAAATGCCCATTTGCTCTGCCTGATCGCGAGGCCCACGGCGTTCACCGCTCACCATGACGCTCCCATCGGGTGCCCCCACCAGACCGCGAAGCCACAGTTCGTCGCCTTCAAGCACGGCAAAGCTGCCAATTGGAACCTGGCAGCCGCCTTCAAGTCGGGTATTCATGGCACGTTCCGCTTTCACACAGACCGCCGTATCATCGTGATTCAATGCCTGTAACAGCGCAATCAACGTGCTGTCGTCTAACCGACATTCGATGCCAACTGCGCCCTGACCCACGGCGGGTAAGGAAATATCCGCAGGCAGCGGCTGGCGAATACGATCGGCCAGGCCAAGTCGGTTCAACCCGGCGGCGGCAAGAATAATGGCGTCATATTCGCCAGCATCAAGCTTACTTAATCGTGTGCCCACGTTCCCGCGCAGCGAACGAATCACCAGATCGGGACGTCGCGCGCTAATCTGGCACTGACGCCGCAGGCTTGACGTTCCAATGACGGCGCCCTGTGGAAGTTCATCAATTGACGCGTAGTGGTTGGAGACAAACGCATCGCGCGGATCGTCCCGCTGGCAAATGGTGACCAGGCCCAGACCTTCCGGAAATGCCACGGGCACATCTTTCATCGAATGTACGGCCATATCGGCACGGTTTTCTAACATTGCCTGCTCGAGCTCTTTAACGAACAGCCCTTTCCCCCCCACTTTCGCGAGCGGTGTATCAAGAATGATATCGCCCTTCGTCACCATAGGTACCAGCTCCACGCGCAGGCCAGGATGGGCACTGATCAATCGTTGCTGTACATATTGTGCTTGCCACAGGGCAAGTGGGCTTTGTCGTGTAGCAATTCTGAAAATTTTGTTTAACATGCCGTTAACCATTTAGATCGTTCATCGAATATCCTATCATCGTTGAGGGAATGCTGTCAGTTTCAACGGATTGAAAAGAACCGCCTGCGGATTAAACCTGATATATCAGACAATAATCTCAGGCCAGGCGCAGAGTGAGCGAAAAGTAGACGAAACCGTGCTAAAATGCAGGTAGCGTAACTTTCTTTACGGTCAATCCGGCGAGTGATAGATTGATCACGTTTCCAGCAATTATCTGCACGACATTTCTCTTATTACGCGGCAGAGACTGGAAACAGGGTGCTTAAACTCCAGGACAACCAGGCGAAACGTCTTGTACCTCTATATTGAGACACTAAAACAGAGACTGGATGCAATTAACCAGCTGCGCGTTGATCGCGCACTCGCTGCCATGGGGCCCGCTTTTCAGCGAGTCTACAGTCTGCTTCCGATCTTACTACATTATCAACATCCGCTGATGCCGGGTTACCTCGAAGGTAGCGTTCCCCACGGCATCAACGTCTTCACGCCTGATGAAAACCAACTGCAGCTGCTTGCAGAGTTAACGGGCAAACAGGAACTCTCCCTGGTCGAAGCCCCTAAAGGTGAACTGCCTATCACCGGCATCTACTCAATGGGAAGCACCTCTTCCGTTGGGCAAAACAGCGTGTCCGATTTGGATATCTGGGTTTGCCATCAATCCTGGCTGGATAATGAAGAGCGCCTGAATCTGCAGCGTAAATGTGCCCTGTTGCAAAAATGGTGTGCCTCGCAGGCCATCGAAGTCAGCTTTTTCCTCATTGATGAAAACCGCTTCCGTCACAACGAAAGCGGCAATCTTGGCGGTGAAGATTGCGGTTCTACCCAACATATTTTGCTGCTGGATGAGTTCTACCGCACGGCGGTAAGAATGGCCGGTAAACGTATCCTGTGGAATATGGTGCCAGGCGAAGAAGAGCATCACTATGATGACTACGTGATGTCGCTGTATGCGAAAGGCGTGCTCACGCCAAACGAGTGGCTGGATTTGGGCGGCCTCAGCACGTTATCAGCAGAAGAGTATTTCGGTGCCAGCCTGTGGCAGCTGTATAAAAGTATCGATTCGCCGTACAAAGCGGTGTTGAAAACGTTGCTGCTGGAAGCTTATAGCTGGGAATACCCGGATACTAAACTGCTGGCGATGGATATCAAACAGCGTCTGCACGACGGCGAGATCGTCTGCTTTGGCCTTGATCCTTACTGTATGATGCTGGAACGCGTAACACGCTATCTCACCAGTATTGACGATCAGCCCCGCCTTGATTTGGTTCGCCGCTGCTTCTATTTAAAAGTTTGCGAAAAGCTCAGTAGTGACGATCACCCGCAGCGTAGCGGCTGGCGCCGTGAGATCCTGTCGCAGCTGGTTAAAGCCTGGGGCTGGGACGACGAAAAGATTGCTATTCTGGACAACCGTGCCGAATGGAAAATCGAGCGCGTGCGTGAAGCGCACAATGAGTTGCTGGATGCGATGATGCAAAGCTATCGCAACCTTATCCGCTTTGCCCGCCGCAACAATTTAAGCGTCAGCGCCAGCCCGCAGGATATCGGCGTGCTGACCCGTAAATTGTACGCCGCCTTTGAGGCCTTGCCGGGCAAGGTGACGCTGGTTAATCCGCAGATTTCTCCCGATCTGTCCGAATCCAACCTGACCTTTATTCACGTGCCGCCGGGCCGTGCCAACCGGCCAGGCTGGTATCTGTACAACCAGTCGCCGGACATGAGCTCGATCATCAGCCATCAGCCGCTGGAATATAACCGCTATCTTAACAAGCTGGTCGCCTGGGCCTGGTTCAATGGACTGCTGACCAGCAAAACGCGGCTGCACATCAAGGGCAATGAGCTATGCGATCTGGCGCGCCTGCAGGAACTGGTCGACGATGTCTCCAGCCATTTCCCGCTGCGTCTGCCTGCGCCCACGCCCAAGGCGCTCTACAGCCCGTGTGAAATCCGCCATCTGGCCATCATTGTTAACCTTGAGCACGATCCAACCTCGGCGTTTCGTAACCAGGTGGTGCATTTCGATTTCCGCAAACTCGATGTGTTCAGCTTTGGTCAGCAGCAGCAGTGTTTAATTGGCAGTATAGACCTGCTGTACCGTAACTCGTGGAATGAGGTGCGTACGCTGCACTTCAGTGGCGAACAGGCGATGATCGAAGGCCTGAAAACCATCCTGGGTAAAATGCATCAGGACGCTTCCCCGCCTGATACCGTTGAGGTGTTCTGCTACAGCCAGCATTTACGTGGATTGATTCGTACCCGCGTACAGCAGCTGGTGTCAGAGTGCATCGAACTGCGTCTTTCCAGTACGCGTCAGGAGCCAGGGCGGTTCAAAGCACTGCGTATGGCGGGCCAGACCTGGGGGTTGTTCTTTGAACGCATGGGCGTATCGGTTCAGAAGCTGGAAAACGCCGTTGAGTTTTATGGCGCCATTTCCAACAACAAGCTTCACGGCCTGTCGATTAAAGTCGAGTCTAATCAGACGCCACTGCCGCCTGTGGTTAACGGCTACGCCAGCGAAGGGATCATTCAGTTCTTTTTTGAAGATACCACCGACGATCGGGGTTTCAATATCTACATTCTGGATGAAAGTAACCGCGTCGAGGTCTATCACCATTGTGAAGGCAGTAAGGAAGAGCTGGTACGGGACGTTAGCCGTTTTTACTCCTCGTCGCACGACCGTTTCACCTATGGCTCAAGTTTTATCAATTTTAACCTGCCGCAGTTCTATCAAATCGTGAACACGGGTGAACGTTATCAGGTCATTCCATTCAGAAATCAGGTCCTCACCGATCTCTGTGCCTCGCAGCCTGATAACGACAATAACGATTATCAGCCACGCTATCAGGTATATTGAGTTCGGTAAGCCCGCAATGATGCTGTCTTCAGGGCTTGCCACAACGCTCACGTGATTAGCTGGCATTTCCTGTTGCTTTTCCAACTTCAACTGCGATGATAAGCATCCAGGTCACAGGACATGAAGAGCATAGAGAATGAAGAAAGTGATAAGCCTGTTAGCAATGACAATGGCAGTAACAAGCCTTGCAGGCTGTGGATTGAAAGGACCGCTCTACTTACCGCCGCAGGACACGCCAAAACAAGCTGCGCCAACGTCAGCACCCACGCAAAAACAGAAAGCCGACGCGTCTAAAGCGGATGTAGGTGGTCTGGTGACGGGTGGTTCAAGCTCAAGCTCACAAATGAAATAACACTTATGGCGCATCCGGCGGAGCAAAAAATGCAGTTCTCCAAAATGCACGGTCTCGGCAATGATTTCATGGTTGTGGATGCCGTAACGCAAAATGTCTTTTTTTCGCCGGAATTGATCCGCCGGCTGTCCGATCGCCATCTCGGGATTGGCTTCGATCAGCTGCTGGTCGTTGAGCCGCCTTACGATCCCGATCTCGACTTTCACTACCGCATTTTTAATGCAGACGGGAGTGAAGTCGCGCAGTGTGGAAATGGCGCCCGCTGCTTCGCCCGTTTTGTTCAGTTAAAAGGGCTGACGAATAAAAGCGATATTCGCGTGAGCACCCAGGCTGGTCGCATGGTTCTGAGCGTGACACCAGACGATCTGGTACGTGTGAATATGGGCGAGCCGAATTTCGAACCCCAGCAGGTGCCTTTCCGCGCCAATAAAGCTGAAAACCTTTACCTGTTACGCGTGGCGGAACAAACGGTGATGTTTGGTGCCGTCTCAATGGGCAACCCTCACTGCGTCATCCAGGTGGAAAGCACGAAAACGGCCCAGGTTGAACTGCTGGGACCGATCCTGGAAAGCCATGAGCGTTTTCCGGAACGCGTCAACGTGGGCTTTATGGAAATTATCAGCCCTGAACACATCCGGCTGCGTGTTTATGAGCGCGGTGCAGGGGAAACCCAGGCGTGCGGTAGCGGCGCCTGTGCGGCGGTTGCCTGCGGTATCCAGCAGGGTATTTTAAGTCAGAAAGTGCGCGTTGATTTGCCAGGCGGCACGTTACATATCGCCTGGAAAGGCACCGGACAGCCGCTCTACATGACCGGTCCGGCCACACATGTCTACGATGGGTTTATTCACTTATGAAAAATATCGACGAGCAGGTGGAAAATACTGTCCTGCTGGACGATCAGGCCGTCAGTGATTATCTGCGTCAGAATCCTGATTTCTTTATGCGCAACGCCCGTCAGGTGGAACAGATGGCGGTGCCGCACCCGGTTCGCGGCAGCGTATCGCTGGTGGAATGGCACATGGCGCGCCAGCGCAATCACATCCAGCGTCTGGAAGAAGAAATTACGCTGCTGATGGAGCAGGCGACCGCAAATCAACAGTTATTCTCACGTCTGCTTTCACTGCAAAGTCTCCTGTCCGCCGCCAGCTCACTCCAGGATATGCTTAATCGCCTGCATCGCTGGGCGCGCGATCTCGGACTGGCGGGAGCCAATATCCGCTTGTTTAACGACAAGTGGCGACTGGGTGCGCCGTCTGACTTTGTGCAGCTTGGTCTGGCCCGTCAGGCTTTCGAACCGTTACGCATTCAGCGCTTCGGTAATGAGCAGCACTATCTGGGGAATATCAATGGCCCGGAACTGCTGCTGCTGCTGCCTCAGGCAAAGGCCATTGGTTCAGTCGCCATGTCCCTGATGGGGGATGAGGGCGAACTTGGCATCATTATCTTCAGTAGCCGTGACAGCCTGCACTATCAGTCGGGCATGGGCACCTTACTGCTTCAGCACCTTTCGCAGATGATACCTGCGCTGCTGGAACGCTGGGTGGAGCGCGCATGAGCAGCGTGTTGCAGGAGACCGTTGACGGCTTTCTGCGCCACCTGAAGGTTGAACGCCAGCTCAGCCCGCTTACCCTGAGCAGCTACGCGCGTCAGCTTGCCGCACTGGTGACGATTGCCGATGAGATGAAAATCAGCGCGTGGTCACAGCTCGATCCCGCCATGGTGCGTAGCATGGCCGCCCGCAGCCGTCGCGCAGGTCTGGCTGCAAGCAGTCTGGCATTACGTCTTTCCGCATTACGCAGTTTCCTTGACTGGCAGGTGAGCCGCGACATGCTGGCGGCTAATCCGGCGAAAGGGATCGCCACGCCGCGCAACGGTCGTCATCTACCGAAAAATATCGATGTTGATGACGTTAACCAGTTGCTGGAGATTGATCTCACCGATCCGCTGGCGATCCGCGATCGTACAATGCTGGAAGTGATGTACGGCGGAGGGTTACGTCTTTCCGAGCTGGTCAATATGGACTGCCGCCATGTCGATCTTGAGGCGGGAGAGGTTTGGGTTTTAGGTAAAGGCAGCAAGGAACGGCGCGTGCCGATCGGTCGCACCGCCGTCAGCTGGATCCAGCAGTGGTTGCCGTTACGCACCGCGTTTAACCCTGGGGATGATGCGCTGTTTCTCTCCAGCCGTGGCTCTCGTATCTCTGCGCGCAACGTCCAGAAACGCTTTGCCGAGTGGGGAATTAAGCAGGGTCTTTCCAGTCATATACATCCCCATAAGCTGCGCCACTCTTTTGCCACCCATTTGTTGGAGTCGAGTGGCGATCTGCGAGCGGTGCAGGAATTACTGGGCCATGCGAATCTGTCGACCACCCAAATTTACACCCATCTTGATTTCCAGCATCTGGCATCGGTGTACGATGCTGCACATCCCCGCGCCAAACGAGGAAAGAGTGAATGAAGTTTTATCGTCCTCTGCGTGACATCAAAGCGATCACTTTCGATTTAGACGACACGCTCTACGACAACTACCCGGTGATCCGTAAAACCACGGAAGCCTCTCATGCTGCGCTGCAGGCTTTCCACCCGGCGCTGCGAGCCGTAACGCCGGAAGACGTAGCCGCCTCGCGCAGTCAGTTACGTGCAAGCGAACCTGAGATCTACCATGATGTCTCTGAGTGGCGTCGGCGTTCTGTAGAACATGTCATGTGCCAGGCCGGTTTAACGCCATCCGAAGCCGCGGCGGGCGCGACGCAGGTTATGGATGTGTTCCATCAGTGGCGCAGCCAGGTCGATATGCCCGCTGAAACCCATGACACGCTGAACGCCCTGGCGAAGAAAGTGCCGCTGGTGGCGATCACCAATGGCAACGCGCAGCCTGAAAAACTTGGGTTGGCACACTACTTCCAGTTTTCACTCCGGGCGGGGCCAGACGGGCGCGCTAAGCCGTGGCTGGATATGTATCAGCTGGCCGCGCAACGTCTTAATATCGCCCCGGAACACATTCTGCACGTTGGCGACGATCTCACCACCGATGTGGCAGGCGCGATTCGTTTTGGCATGCAGGCCTGCTGGATTAACCTTCGTGAGGGTAATCTCATGCAGATCGAGGATGCCCGTCTGCTGCCACACGTTGAAATTTCCCAGTTGGCATCACTCACCTCGCTGTTATAATGGCTGTAAATTTATCCAGTCTTATGCTTCGCATTTTCTGACTTATTGGTGCTTATGGACGTTTCTGAACTGCTCGACGGTTTGAATGACAAACAGCGCGATGCCGTTGCGGCGCCGCGCAGTAACCTGCTGGTGCTGGCGGGCGCGGGCAGCGGAAAAACACGCGTTCTGGTGCACCGCATCGCCTGGCTGCTGTCGGTAGAAAACTGCTCGCCGTACTCCATTATGGCCGTGACCTTTACCAACAAGGCGGCCGCAGAGATGCGCCACCGTATTGAGCAGCTCATTGGTACCAGCCAGGGGGGAATGTGGATAGGCACGTTCCACGGTCTGGCACACCGCCTGCTGCGCGCGCATCATCTTGACGCAGGCCTCCCGCAGGATTTCCAGATCCTCGACAGTGAAGACCAGCTGCGCCTGCTCAAGCGCCTGATTAAGGCGATGAACCTGGATGAGAAGCAGTGGCCGGCGCGCCAGGGCATGTGGTACATCAACGGCAAGAAAGATGAAGGTTTGCGGCCGAAGCATATTGAAAGCTATGGCAATCCGGTCGAACAAACCTGGCTGCGGATATACCAGGCTTACCAGGAAGCCTGCGATCGCGCCGGGCTGGTCGACTTTGCTGAACTGTTGCTGCGGGCTCACGAGCTGTGGTTAAACAAACCCCATATCCTGAATCATTACCGTGAGCGCTTCAGTAACATTCTGGTGGATGAGTTTCAGGATACCAACAATATTCAGTACGCCTGGATTCGCATGCTGGCGGGCGACAGCAGCAAAGTGATTATCGTAGGTGACGACGATCAGTCAATTTACGGCTGGCGCGGTGCGCAGGTCGAAAACATTCAGCGCTTTTTAAAGGATTTTCCCGGCGCGGATACCATTCGCCTGGAGCAAAACTACCGCTCGACCAACAACATTTTAAAGTCAGCGAATGCCCTGATCGCCAATAACAACGGCCGACTGGGGAAAGAACTGTGGACTGACGGCAGCGATGGTGAGCCCATTTCGGTTTACTGCGCCTTTAACGAGCTGGATGAATCCCGCTTTGTGGTCAACCGTATCAAGGCCTGGATGGAAAATGGCAATGCGCTGGCGGATTGCGCCATCCTGTATCGCAGCAATGCCCAATCGCGTGTGCTGGAAGAAGCTCTGCTACAGGCCAGCATGCCGTACCGTATCTATGGCGGTATGCGCTTTTTCGAACGTCAGGAAATCAAGGACGCGCTGGCTTATCTGCGACTGATGGCCAACCGCAACGACGACGCTGCCTTTGAGCGCGTGGTGAATACGCCAACGCGCGGTGTGGGTGACCGCACGCTGGATGTGGTGCGTCAGACGGCTCGGGAAAAGCAGATGACCTTATGGCAGGCAACGCGCGAGCTGCTTCAGTCGCGCGCCCTGGCCGGTCGTGCGGCCTCTGCGCTGCAACGCTTCTGTGAGTTAGTGGATTCGCTGGCAAGCGAAACTGTGGATATGCCGCTGCACGTGCAGACCGACAGAGTCATCAAGGATTCTGGCCTGTGGATCATGTACGAGCAGGAAAAGGGTGAAAAGGGCCAGGCCCGTATCGAAAACCTGGAAGAACTGGTGACGGCAACGCGCCAGTTCAGCTACCAGGATGAAGACGAAGATTTGATGCCGCTGCAGGCATTTCTTTCTCATGCGGCTCTCGAAGCCGGGGAAGGCCAGGCGGACAAATGGCAGGATGCGGTGCAGCTGATGACGTTACACTCGGCGAAAGGCCTGGAGTTTAGCCAGGTGTTTATTGTCGGGATGGAAGAGGGCATGTTCCCGAGCCAGATGGCGCTGGATGAGGGCGGGCGACTGGAAGAAGAGCGTCGCCTGGCTTACGTCGGCGTCACGCGTGCCATGATGAAGCTGACCCTGACCTATGCGGAAACCCGCCGTCTTTACGGTAAAGAAGTCTACCATCGACCTTCACGTTTTATTGGCGAACTGCCTGAAGCCTGTATCGAAGAAGTCCGTTTACGCGCCAGTGTGACGCGACCGGTCAGTCATCAGCGCATGGGCACGCCGATCAGCAAAAACGACACGGGATTCGCCCTGGGGCAACGCGTTCGCCACGCCAAATTTGGTGAAGGCACCATTGTGAATCTCGAAGGCAGCGGAGAACACAGCCGCTTGCAGGTGGCGTTTCAGGGCCAGGGGATCAAGTGGCTGGTGGCCGCCTACGCTAAACTGGAAACCGTCTAGGCGCTGGTTGACGACTTTTTCGTCTCAGCGTAACATGCGCGCACTATTATCATGAGAGGACAATGCCTTGGACACGCCCAGTCGATGCTGGCTCATTAACCTGGTTTTCAGGAATAACATCTAAGGCTATCTCATTACGCTGGTAGCCTTAGCGGTTATCAGCGACCTCCCTTTTTAATCCGTCGCACGAGTCAGCACTGATTTATCTTTTATCCGTGTTCAGGTTCGCGGGTCTGCATTCAGACCGGCCGACAGCATTGTCCCATAAAGTCTGCAATGGGGAGTCTTGCTATGCTGAGCGCATTTAAACTTGATAACAGCCGCCTGACGCGTCTGGAACTGGAAGAGGAAAGCGATAAACTGACCACGTCAGTTTGGGTTGACCTGGTCGAGCCTGAAGAAGGCGAGCGCGACCGCGTACAATCTGAACTGGGCCAGAGCCTGGCCACGCGCCCTGAACTGGAAGATATCGAAGCCTCGGCGCGTTTCTTCGAAGATGAAGACGGCCTGCACATTCACTCCTTCTTCTTTTTTGAAGATGCCGAAGATCACGCCGGTAACTCCACTGTGGCGTTTACCATCCGCGAAGGGCGTTTATATACGCTGCGCGAGCGCGAGCTTCCCGCTTTTCGTCTTTATCGAATGCGTGCCCGTAACCAGACATTGATCGATGGCAACGCTTATGAGCTGCTGCTCGATCTGTTCGAGACGAAAATCGAACAGCTGGCAGACGAGATAGAAAACATCTACAGCGCACTGGAAAAGCTCAGCCGCGTCATCATGGAAGGCCAGCAGGGTGAGGAATACGACCAGGCACTCTCGCGTTTAGCCGAGCTGGAAGATATCGGCTGGAAGGTGCGCTTGTGTCTGATGGATACGCAGCGTGCGCTTAATTTTCTGGTTCGAAAAGCCCGTTTGCCGGGTAATCAGCTGGAGCAGGCGCGCGAGATCCTGCGCGATATCGAATCTCTGCTGCCCCACAATGAGTCGCTGTTTCAAAAAGTCAACTTCCTGATGCAGGCGGCGATGGGCTTTATCAACATAGAGCAGAACCGCATCATCAAGATCTTCTCGGTGGTTTCTGTGGTCTTCCTGCCACCGACGCTGGTGGCATCCAGCTACGGTATGAACTTTGAGTTTATGCCTGAACTGAAGTGGAGCTTTGGTTACCCTGGCGCCATTAGTCTGATGATACTGGCAGGCCTGGCACCTTATCTCTATTTCAAACGTAAAAACTGGCTTTAACAGGCGCACGGGCCGTGAATTCGGCCCATTAAGCTGGCCTGTCGCCTTAATTCTGCTACTCTGGCCGCTCAATTTTCATAATTGATTAATCATTCTATGGACGCTCTTTCGTTGCGCTGGCAATGGCTGCTGCTGTTAGTGTCATCTGTATTACTTGGCGCAATCTTCCAGTATTTTCACGTGCCGGCCGCCCTGTTACTGGGACCAATGATCGTTGGCGTGATCATGGGCTTATCCGGCGCCACTCTGCGTATGAACAAGCGCTTATTCCTGCTGTCGCAGGCGGTACTGGGCTGCATGATAGCGCAGAGCCTGTCACCTTCTATCCTGACGCCGCTGTTGCAGGACTGGCCAGTCGTGTTAGCGGTACTGCTGCTGACGCTGGCCGCCAGCGGTCTGTCGGGTTTCCTGCTGGTGCGTTTCAGCCAGCTTCCGGGCCCGACGGGCGCATGGGGATCTTCCCCTGGTGGTGCCTCTGCGATGGTTGCGATGGCGGGTGAATTTGGCGCGGACGTCCGACTGGTTGCGTTTATGCAGTATCTGCGGGTGCTGTTTGTGGCGGGCGCGGCGGCCATGGTGGCGCGGATCGGGCTGGGCGACGGCGGTCATGCCGGCTCGCTGGTGTGGTTTCCGGCGCTTAACAGCGGTTTCCTGGTGACAATGTGCCTGGTGGTTTGCAGCGCATGGCTTGGCCCATGGCTGCGTATCCCATCTGGCGCGTTACTGATACCTGCGCTGATTGGTGCAACCCTGCATTCAACCGGTACGGCGGTGCTTCAGATGCCAGAATGGCTGCTTGCCCTGGCGTACGCCATGATTGGCTGGAGCGTGGGGTTACGTTTCACCCGACCGATCTTCAGGCTGGCGTTAAGCACGCTGCCGCAGATGCTGCTGTCCATTTTTGGCCTGATGCTGCTGTGCGGTGGGCTGGCATGGATGTTAACCCGCGTGTTGCATATTGACCTGATGACGGCGTACCTCGCCACCAGCCCAGGCGGGCTGGACACGGTGGCGATTATCGCTGCCGGAAGCCGGGTAGATATGGCCTTTGTGATGGCGATGCAGACCCTGCGATTATTCACCATCCTGCTGACCGGACCGGCAATGGCGCGCTTTCTTTCACGCTTTGCGCATTCGGCTCCGCGCTGAAAACGCCACGGCATCCAGAATAAAGACCAACAGAGCCAGCCAGATAAAGCCAAAGGTTACCATTTTATCTGGCGTAACGGTTTCACCATAAAACAGCACCGCCAGCAAGAACATCAGCGTAGGGCCCAGATACTGAAAGAAGCCCACCGTTGAGAGGCGCAGTCGGGTACAAGCCGCGGCAAAGAACATCAGCGGAATCGTGGTGACAATGCCTGCGGCGATCAGTAACAGGTTCAGGCTCATGGGGTTCGCGCTAAGGTGGCTGGTGCTGCTGTCAGCAAAGCCAAACAGATAGAGCGCGGCCAGCGGAAACAGCCACAGCGTCTCAATCAGCATGCCGCTCTGCGCATCCACCTGAATTTTCTTCCTCATCAGGCCATAAAACGCGAAGCTGAACGCCAGTCCTAAGGCAATCACCGGCACTGAGCCAAATTTCCACAGTTGCAGAAGCACGCCGCCAGCCGCCAGGGCGACCGCCAGCCACTGCAGGCGGCGGAAACGTTCACGCAGGAAAATCATGCCAAACACAACGTTAATCAACGGGTTGATAAAATAGCCCAGGCTGGCTTCAAGCATATGCTGATTGTTCACCGCCCAGATAAACAGCAACCAGTTTCCCCCTACCGTTACCGCCGTAAGGGCCAGTAGCAGCACTTTTTTTGGCTGGCGCAGCACGCTTCTGACCTGTCCCCAACTGCGACTCAGGGTAATCAGTAACACCATGAACAGGGCTGACCAGATCACCCTGTGGGTCATGATTTCAGTCGCCGGTACGGCCTTCACTAATTTGAAGTAGGCGGGCGCAATGCCCCAAATAAAGTAGGCGCCAAGCGCAAAGCCGATGCCCTGACGGGTTTGCTGTGTATCCATAATTCATCCTGAAAATGCGTACTGTACCGGAGGTCACTGAAATACGGCGGTGTGACAGAGGGCCGCAATGGTAACGCAGTCCTCGTTATCTCTGTAGCCCGATCTGGCGATAATGCTGGGTCAGTCTTTCTTCTGCTCCAGCGCGCGCTGGCGAGAAAGGCAGATGGCATGATGATGGTTATCTGCCCATGCAATTAATTGCTGCATGGGTTCAAGGAAGGAACGGCCTAAATCCGTCAGGCTGTACTCAACGCGCGGCGGCACATCCGGATAAAGTGTGCGCAGGATATAGCCATCCATTTCCAGCCGTTTCAGACTGCGTGACAGCACCTGACGGGCAACATCGCCAATATGACGGTGAAGTTCATTGAAACGTAAGGTCCGTCCGGCCAGCGCTTCAAGAATCAATAAACTCCATTTGTCGCCTATCCGGTCAAGCACATCCCGGATGGGGCAAGGTTGTTGATACGTAAAGGTTGCGGGTGAAGATTTGGGCATCGGGTCGGTTCCTGTACATCGCTAAGCGTCACTTTCAGGTGATTAAGTCACTCTGGTGTGACCTCTTGTTATCGATTTTGCGTGAATGTAACATCCGTCACGACGTCAGTCTATTTTTGTGACCAGGTATCTGAGCGAAACCCTGTCTCGCATTCGACAGACGTCAGGCAATCCCTGTGTAGTCAAAATCTGTTACCTCGCGACGCGCGAGATGACGAACGATCAAGGAGAATGATGATGGTAGCTTTTCTGAAAACCCTGTTGCTGGCGGCAGGTATCCTGACCGCAGGTGCAGTTTACGCGGCACAACCTGGCGAAGGCCGCGATATCAAGGTGGAAGAGGCCAATCGTGCACTGGTGATCCATTTCTATGATCAATTTTTTAATCACCACAAGGTCGCTGAAGCGGCCCGGGTTGTCGCGGATAATTACCGTCAGCATAATCCCGGCGTGCCGAACGGCAAGGCACCGCTTGTTAACTTTTTTACCGACTATTTCAGGAAAAACCCGCAGTCAAAGGCACGCATCGTCCGAAGCGCGACCGATGGCGATTTGGTCTGGCTGCATGTTCACTCCACTAACGGTGAACACGATCGTGGCCAGGCCGTTACGGATATTTTTCGCGTGAAAAACGGCAAAATTGTCGAGCACTGGGATGTGATTCAGGCTGTACCGGCGACGTCGGCGAACACCAATACGATGTTTTGATTCAGGCAGGATAACGCGTGGCAATACCCAAACGCTGCCACGCGTTCCGTTCTGTAATTAACCTGTCAGATAGGTGGCTGTGGCGGTCGCGATGTAAACGCCCTGATCATTGTGTAACTCCACCCGCGCCACAGAGACTTTATTACCGGCGCGCAGTAAACGACTGGTGGCGATAAAACGCTCGCCGCGACCGGGACGCAGATAATCTACCCGCATATCAATCGTTCCCATGCGAGACAGTCGCTGACGGAGCATTTCCTCACTGATTGTTTCCTCACGCGTCAACGCGTGACTCACGCACACCATGCCAGCCGCAACGTCCAGTACAGCGGCGGTAACGCCACCGTGGAGAATCTGTTGAGCGGCATTGCCGACCAGCATGGTTTTGTTCACAAAACTGATTTCAGCGTAGTCGGCGTCAAGGTGATCCAGTTCCAGACCAAGTGCCTGGTTAAACGGCATATGATAAATAAAAATTTCACCGACCAGGCGGCGAGCGTCCTGCTGAGTCAATAGCACGGATGACATGGTGTTTAGTCCTGAACAGCTGGCAAATGAACTGTAGATGTTAATGATTTGTTTATTCTATGCTTCGCTCGACAGGGTTTCCAGTTTAGGAAATCAGCGCTGATGTTCACTCACATTTGTGTGTAGAATGTCCTGCTTTTTACAACACCCATTCGCTTTTATGAATACGCAGTTTCCACTGGAGAATCCTATGCGTAAGCATCGCGCCTTGCTGGCGGCAATGTTACTTCCTGCTTTGGCGCAGGCGGACGAAGCCACGATCAAACACGTTCACGACGCACCCCAGGTGCGTGGCAGCATTATTGCCAACCTGCTGGAGCAGCATGACAACCCGTTTGTGCTTTATCCTTACGAAAGTAACTATCTGCTTTACACGTACACCAGCGACATGAATAAAGAGGCGATCTCCTCTTATAACTGGGCAAAAAATGCGCGTAAGGATGAAGTGAAATTCCAGCTCAGTCTGGCGTTTCCACTGTGGCGCGGCATCGTCGGTGACAACTCCGTGTTAGCCGCTTCCTATACGCAGCGCTCGTGGTGGCAGCTATCCAATAAAAAAGAGTCGTCGCCCTTCCGCGAGACAAACTATGAGCCGCAGATTTTCCTGGGCTGGGCGACCGATTATTCGTTTGCCGGCTGGACGCTACGTGATGTTGAAGTGGGCGTGAATCATCAGTCCAATGGCCGAAGCGATCCCACGTCACGCAGCTGGAACCGTGTGTATACCCGCCTGATGGCGCAAAACGGTAATTTCCTCGCAGAGATCAAACCCTGGTTCCGTATTTCTGAGAGCGCCAGCACGGACGACAACCCGGATATTACAAAATACATGGGTTACTACCGGGCGAAAGTGGGCTATGCGATGGGTGACAGCATTTTCAGCGTGGAAGGCAACTATAACTGGAATAGCGGTTACGGCGGCGCTACGCTGGGCTGGAGTTATCCAATCACCCAGCACGTGCGTTTTTACACCCAGCTGTTTAGCGGCTATGGTGAATCTCTCATTGACTATAACCACCGTCAGACTCGTTTAGGCGTAGGTGTGACCCTTAACGATTTGTTCTAACCAACCATTAAGTCAGGAATACAGTGGCAACCTCGGCAGTTCTTAATCAGGAAGCGTTGGCGCAGCAGGTATTGCAGGATACCTTCGGCTACCAGCAGTTTCGTCCCGGTCAGCAGACAATCATAAATGAAGCGCTGAGCGGGCGGGATTGCCTGGTGGTGATGCCGACCGGCGGCGGTAAATCACTCTGCTATCAGATTCCGGCGCTGGTGCGAGAGGGGCTGACACTGGTCGTGTCGCCACTCATCTCTCTGATGAAAGATCAGGTGGATCAGCTCCTGGCAAACGGCGTGGCCGCGGCCTGCCTGAACTCAACCATGACGCGCGAACAGCAGCAGGTTGTCATGGCCGATTGCCGCAATGGGCGCGTGAAGCTGCTCTATATCGCGCCAGAACGTCTGATGATGGACAACTTTCTTGACAGTCTGGCGCACTGGCAGCCCTGTATGCTGGCCGTTGATGAGGCGCACTGTATTTCCCAATGGGGGCATGATTTCCGACCAGAATATGGCGCGCTGGGACAGATGCGCCAGCGCTTTCCCGATCTGCCCGTCATGGCGCTGACAGCGACCGCTGACGAGACGACCCGTCTTGATATCATTAACCTGCTGCATATGCAGGATCCGCTGATTCAAATCAGCAGTTTTGACCGTCCCAATATTCGTTACACGCTGGTGGAAAAATTTAAACCCACTGAGCAGTTGCTGCGTTACGTACAGGATCAACGAGGCAAATGCGGCATTATCTACTGTAACAGCCGGGCAAAAGTTGAGGATACCGCCGCACGTCTGCAAAGCCGGGGTTTAAGCGTTGGGGCATATCATGCCGGAATTGACAGCGCCCAGCGCGCCCGCGTACAGGAAGCGTTTCAGCGCGACGATTTGCAAATCGTGGTGGCGACCGTGGCATTTGGGATGGGCATCAACAAGCCGAACGTGCGTTTTGTGGTGCACTTTGATATTCCGCGCAACATTGAATCCTATTATCAGGAAACAGGACGTGCCGGACGTGACGGCCTGCCGGCAGAAGCCATGATGCTCTACGATCCTGCTGATATGGCCTGGCTGCGCAAATGCCTGGAAGAGAAGCAGCCTGGCCCGTTACAGGATATTGAACGTCACAAGCTGAATGCGATGAATGCTTTTGCCGAAGCGCAGACCTGCCGTCGTTTGGTGCTGCTGAACTACTTTGGTGAAGGACGTCAGCAGCCCTGCGGGAACTGTGATATTTGCCTCGATCCGCCTAAGCGCTATGACGGCCTGGTGGAAGCCCAAAAGGCACTCTCCAGTATTTACCGCGTCGGCCAGCGCTTTGGTATGGGCTACATTGTTGAAGTATTGCGCGGTGCCAATAATCATCGTATCCGCGAACAGGGACACGACAAGCTGCCCGTTTATGGGCTGGGTAAAGAAAACAGCCATGAGCATTGGGTCAGCGTCCTGCGTCAACTGATTCATCTGGGGTTGGTGACGCAAAACATCGCCATGCATTCTGCGCTGCAGCTCACTGAAGCGGCCAGACCGGTATTACGCGGTGAAGTTCCGCTGATGCTGGCAGTACCCAGACTGATTACCGCCAGACCGAAAAGCAGCGGGTCGGCAAAAGTGTATGGCGGCAACTACGACCGCAAGCTGTTTGCCAAGCTGCGTAAACTGCGTAAAGCGATAGCCGACGAAGAGAATATTCCCCCCTATGTTGTGTTTAACGATGCAACCCTGCTTGAGATGGCAGAACAGATGCCGGTGAGTGCCTCAGAAATGCTCAGTGTGAACGGCGTGGGGCACCGCAAACTGGAACGTTTCGGTAAGCCATTTTTGCTGATGATTAAAGAACATCTCGATGAAGAGTAAAGAGGAGTTACCATGTTGATTTTGTTCGGCACGATTGCCCTGGTCCATCTTGTTGCCCTTATGAGTCCCGGCCCGGATTTCTTTTTTGTCTCGCAAACCGCGGCCAGCCGTTCGCGCAAAGAAGCGATGTTGGGCGTTCTGGGCATTACCCTGGCGGTCATGATCTGGGCCGCGGTAGCGTTGATGGGCCTGCATCTGATTTTGCAAAAGATGGCCTGGCTACACCAAATCATCATGGTCGGTGGCGGACTCTATCTGCTATGGATGGGTTGGCAGTTAATTGGTTCAGCCCGTCAGCGCCACAAACAGCCCGTGCAGCAGGAACCTGTCGTCGAACTGCCCAGGAAAGGCATGAGCTTTATTAAAGGCCTGCTGACCAATCTGTCGAATCCCAAAGCGGTTATCTACTTTGGTAGCGTTTTTTCCTTGTTCATCGGTAACGATGTGGGGGGGCTGGAACGCTGGGGGCTGTTCGTCCTGATAAGCGTTGAAACCTTCGCCTGGTTTTCTCTGGTCGCGGCTGTTTTTGCCCTGCCGTGGATGCGGGATAAGTATCAACGCGCTGCTAAGTGGGTAGACGGTGTGGCGGGCGTGCTGTTTGCTGGTTTTGGCATTCATCTGATCCTGTCGCGCTGAGAGCCGGTTGCCGGACACGTCAGTCGTTACGGCAAGCCGCCGACAGCGTCACTGTCGTGCGGCAGTCTCAGCCGGGTCAGGCGATACGTCTGGCGCTGGCCAGCAGTCCCCCAATCGCGATGAATAAGCCGCCGAAAACGCGGTTCATTAGCTTCATCTGCCTGGGCCCTTTGATCCATCCTGCAATGCGCGTGGCTAATGTGGCATAGCCAATCATGACGATGATATCCACCAGAACGGTGGTAACGCCCAGCACCAGATACTGCAACATCAGCGGCTGGTGAGGCAGGATAAACTGGGGAAACAGCGCCGCCAGAAACACAATGCTTTTGGGATTCGTCAGGTTCACCATTACCGCCCGTTTGAACAGGCGACGCCGCGGCATGGCTTTCGACATAGCGTTGAGGTCAATCGCGCCCGCAGTGCGCCACTGTTGGATGCCCAACCAGACCAGATAGCCTGCACCGGCCCACTTTAAAATTTCAAACGCCAGCAGCGACTGGGAAAAAAGCGCCCCAAGACCGATCCCCACCAGGGCGATATGCAGGGCAAGACCAACCTGCAGGCCTGAAATAGACGCGACCGCGCCACGATAACCGTGGCTGATGCCCGTGCTCATGGTGTTAATGGCACCAGATCCGGGTGAAAGGCTAAGAATTGTGGTGGTAAGAAGATAAGTCAGCCACCATTCGATGGTCATGGGTTGTACTCCCTGTCACGTCTGAAGTGTGACACAATACGCCAGAATGCTGCGCAGGGCTATGGACATCATGCGGCCGTTCAGACTCTTTTTTCCGGCAATCAGGAGGGCGGATGAAGCAACACAGAGCAAGCTGGCTGCAACGCGAAAAGGCCTTCGCTGCCTTCGCGACCGGCCCACTGCTTGATTTCTGGCACAGCCGTGAAGAGTGTGAATTTACCGGCGTTGAGAATCTGACCTTACGTTACGTTCGGTTCATTTCACCGCAACACAAGCGCGTGATTGTAATCGTTCCCGGGCGCATTGAGAGCTACGTTAAATATCCCGAGCTGGCCTACGATCTGTTTCACTGTGGGTTCGATGTGATCGTGCTCGATCACCGTGGTCAGGGGCGATCCGATCGCCTGCTGGATGATTCGCATCTTGGACATGTGGTGGCGTTTTCCCACTATGTTGATGACCTTGAAACGCTCTATCTGAAAGAGATTGTGAGCCGTCATTATCAGCAACGTTATGCGTTGGCGCATTCAATGGGGGGCGCAATTCTGGCCCTGTTCCTGGCGCGTCAGCCTGGCGCGTTTCACGCTGCGGCTCTGGTTGCGCCGATGTTTGGCATCGCGCTGCCGTTACCCTCTTTTCTGGCGCATAAGATCCTCGACTGGGCAGAGAAACGACCTGCCGTTCGCGATGGCTATGCATTAGGCACGGGGCGCTGGCGGGCTCATCCCTTTGGCATTAACCGTCTGACGCACAGTCATGAACGTTATCGTCGCAGCCTGCGTTTTTATGCGGACGACCCGGCGATTCGTGTTGGCGGTCCCACCTATCACTGGGTACGGGAAGGCATTCATGCCGGACGCAACATATTCAGTCAGGTTGATAAAATAACGACGCCGCTGCTGCTGCTACAGGCAAGCGAAGACAGCGTGGTGGATAACCGCTCACAAGATCTGTTTTGCGCCGCCATGGCAGCGGCCGGCCATCCGTGCGAGGGCGACAAGCCGCACGTTATCAACGGCGCACGCCACGAGATTCTGTTTGAAAAAGACAGCATGCGTGCCGAAGCATTGAATGGGATCGTCGATTTCTTTTTATCGCATCACTAGTTATCCGTTTACATTACCGGCTACGGCCAACCGACACAGATACCCGAGGTTTTCATGTACCACATTGTTGTGTCCGACCTGGACGGCACACTGCTCTCACCCGAACACCGCCTCACGCCTGATGCCCGAGAAACGTTGCAGCAGCTGGTGGCAAAAGGCATTCACTTTATTTTCGCCACAGGCCGCCATCACATTGATGTCGGACAAATGCGCGACAAGCTGGGGATTCCCGCGTATATGATTACGTCAAACGGTGCCCGCGTGCATAATCCAGCCGGCGAACTGATTTTTAGCCATAACCTGGATTCGGATATCGCCCAGGATCTGTTCGGCCTGCAGTACCATCATCCGGAAGTGCTGACCCATGTTTATCGTGACGATGAGTGGTTTGTCAGCCGTTGCAGTCCGGCAGAGAAAGATTACTTTCGCGAATCTGATTTTCATTATCAGGTTTATGAACCGGGCATATTGCCCACTGACGGCATCAGCAAAGTCTTTTTTACCTGCGAAGAGCCTGAACACCTTATTCCAATGGAGCTGGCGATTGAAGCGCGTTGGGGAGACAGGGTCAACGTCAGTTTTTCACTGCCCACCTGTCTGGAAGTGATGGCGGGCGGCGTCTCAAAAGGCCACGCGCTCGAATCTGTGGCAAAACAGTTAGGCTTTACGCTGAAAGACTGTATTGCCTTTGGTGATGGTATGAACGACGTTGAAATGCTGAGTATGGCAGGCAAAGGCTGCATTATGGCTAATGCGCACCAGCGCCTGAAAGATACCTTGCCAGAGCTGGAAGTGATTGGCAGCAATGTTGAGGATGCCGTGCCGGCGACGCTCAGAAAGTTGTATTTATCCTAGTGCGCCTGAGCAGAAGGCCGGTTAACCGGCCTTCTGACGGCTAGGCCAGTTTTTGCTTGTGTTTATGCTCGCTGACCATAGTAAGTAGCAACAAAATCACTGCCAGCACACAGCCCACAATCATGACTAAAAATCCGCCATCCCAGCCAAAATAGTCCACCGTGTAACCCACAATGGCGCTGGCTGCAACCGATCCTCCCAGATAACCGAACAGCCCGGTAAAGCCCGCGGCCGTCCCGGCGGCTTTTTTCGGCGCCAGCTCCAGCGCGTGGAGTCCTATCAGCATTACCGGCCCGTAGATCAGGAAGCCAATAATAATCATACAGGCCATGTCCACACCGGGATGACCCGGCGGATTCAACCAGTACACCACCGTTGCGATGGTCACCAGCGTCATAAAGAACACGCCCGTCGCGCCACGGTTTCCGCGAAACACCTTATCGGACATCCAGCCGCACAGTAGCGTGCCAGGGATCCCCGCATACTCATAGAAGAAGTAAGCCCAGGACGACTTATCCAGCGTGAAGTGTTTCACCTCTTTGAGGTATGTGGGCGACCAGTCCAGAATGCCGTAACGCAGCAGATAAACAAACACGTTTGCCAGGGCGATATACCAAAGTAATTTATTCGGCAGAACATACTTCATGAAGATTTGTTTCGCCGTGAACTCTTCTTCATGGCTTTCATTGTAGTCAGCCGGATAATCGTTTTTGTAGGCCTCGATGGGCGGCAGACCGCAGGACTGCGGCGTATCCCGCATCAGGGCAAAGGCCAGGATGGCAATGACAATGGCGCCAAAGGCCGGCATATAAAGGGCCGCCTTCCAGTCGTTAAACCAGGCCATTCCCAGCAGAAACAGCAGGGGAGGAATGCCGCCGCCGACGTTATGGGCACAGTTCCACACCGAAACAATGCCGCCGCGTTCCTTTTGCGACCACCAGTGCACCATAGTGCGTCCGCAGGGGGGCCAGCCCATACCCTGGAACCAGCCACAAATAAACAACAGCACAAACATCACCATGATGCTGGAGGTCGCCCAGGGAACAAACCCCATGATCAGCATCACGAAAGCGGCCAGAATTAATCCTGCGGGCAGAAAGACCCGTGGATTAGAGCGGTCGGACACCGAGCCCATAATAAACTTGGAAAAGCCGTAAGCGATGGAGATACCGGAAAGCGCAAACCCCAGATCGCCTCGAGAGAAACCCTGTTCAACCAGATAAGGCATGGCCAGGGCAAAATTCTTTCTAACGAGGTAGTAAGCCGCATAGCCAAAGAAAATACCGATAAAGATTTGCCAACGCAGGCGGCGGTAGAGTGGATCGATACGATCCTCTGCCACCTGGGGCTGGTGTGGTGCAGGTTTAAAGATACTTAACATTAGGTGGCCCTCCGGGCGCATTATGGTTTTGATTCCCCAGCAGGTTGGGTCGAAAGAAAAAAGGGTGCTCGCAATGCACCATTGCGCGCAGAGAATAGACAGAGGCGGACTGGGTTACTGTGATGAATGACAAATTTGTTACAGTTTTATTACAGGGAGGCGCGAAAATGCCAGGCAGATGCGTTTTTTCGCCCATTTTTAACCTCAGGCGTGCTCTCTTGAGCGAATAAAAGTTGGGCTAAGAAAGCGCTGCCTGAGTGCCTGGTAAATAACCAGATGTCAACCAGATAATGCAGCTCTGATTCAGGACATTGTTTACACTGACGCTCTGTTTATTTCAGGGTTGTTACCGTGCTTTTATTGATTGTTACTACCATTCTGTGGGCATTCTCCTTTAGCCTGATCGGTGAATACCTTGCCGGGCAAGTGGACAGCTGGTTTTCAGTACTGATGCGCCTGGCGCTGGCCGCCATTGTGTTTCTGCCGTTCCTGCGCTGGCGCGGCTATCGGACCTCGACGCTCTTGCTCTATATGCTGGTAGGGATGTTGCAACTGGGCATTATGTATTTGCTGAGTTTTGAAGCCTATCTGTATCTGAGCGTGTCAGAGTTCCTGCTGTTCACCGTGATGACGCCGCTGTATGTCACCTTAATCTACGACCTGATCAGCCGAAGGCCCCTGCGCGTGGGCTACATTTTCAGTGCGCTGCTGGCCGTTGCTGGCGCGGCAATCATTCGTTATGACAAAGTCAGCGATAACTTCTGGTTTGGTCTGCTGCTGGTCCAGTTGGCGAATATCTGCTTCGCGGCCGGTATGGTGGGCTACAAACGTTTGCAGGAAACCCGTCCAATGCCGCAACATACGGCGTTTTCATGGTTTTATCTGGGCGCGGTTCTGATTGCGAGCGTTGCCTGGGCAGCCTGGGGCAATCCCCATAAATTGCCTACCACGACGCTGCAATGGGGCATTCTGGTCTGGCTGGGCGTCGCGGCTTCGGGACTGGGTTATTTTATGTGGAACTATGGGGCAACGCAGGTCGATGCCGGCACGTTGGGCATTATGAATAACATGCACGTTCCGGCCGGATTGCTGGTTAACCTTGCGATATGGCAGCAAAAACCGCACTGGCCAAGCTTTATCGCAGGTGCTCTCGTGATTATGGCATCGCTGTGGGTACACAAGCGCTGGGTCGTCGGTAACAGCGCGAAATAGCCTGGCTGACCTTAGCGGGAAAAAAGGTCGGTGAGGGATGAGCGGGCGCTTTGAGCGCCTTGTCCGGCGAGCGACGGACGCCTGATGCGCTAAAGGCTGAACGGCCTAAGCTTACTCGTGATGACAGATTTCCCGAGCCAGCGACAGGACACCGCCTCTGGTCTCAGGCGGGAAAGCAAACGGGCACAGATGTTTGCTTTCCCGACCGGGTGAAATACTATCGGGCTGCGTTTTAAACGGGTTTACCTGTGGCGGGCCGATGAATCATCGTCAGCCCTTTAAGAAAGTTACGCAGGATCTGATCACCGCACTCGCGGTAGTTTTTATGGTCCGGTTTGCGGAAGATGGCGCCAATCTCAGCCTGAGAGACCGTAAAGTTGGCTTTTTTAAGCACGTCAGGAATATCGGTCGTTTTCAAATCAAACGCGATGCGCAGCTTTTTCATAAAGATATTGTTGTTCATCTTGCGCTCGATGGAGGGCGCAGGCGCGTCTTCACTTTTTCCACGGCGATGAAAAATTAAACCGTTAAGGAAATATCCCATCACCACATCGGGGCAGGGGCGAAACGCCGCATCCTCATCTTTCTTCAGCCAGCTGGTGATGTCCGCCTGAGGCACATCACATTCAGCCAGCGCAAAAATCGCCACCATTTTGGCATCGTTCAGATCGAGCATATAGCGCACGCTGCGCAGAATATCGTTGTTAGTCATGGTGAGATCTTCTCATGGTAAATCGACAGGCTGCGCATTATAGGGGATTTTGCCTGCTATCGCGCAGCTTTGTCACTCACGCGATAAAACCTTCGCAGGATGCGCGGCGTCCCTGACAAAGGGCAGATGCTCGCAGGCATGCTGACGGGCAAAACGCATAAACGCTTCCAGTACCGGCTGGCGCTGTTCACCATCGCGCACCGCGGCGTAAAGACGACTCCATAATCCTTCGCCCAGCGTTTTGGTGATCACCAGTCCCTGTTTTTCAAAACTTTCGACGACCCAGTGCGGCAGCGCAGCAATCCCCATCCGCGCCGAGACCATTTGAATCATCAGCAGCGTGTTATCGACATTCTTGAGCGCCGGACTGATCCCCGCAGGTTGCAGAAAGTGACGCCAGATATCCAGGCGCTGACGCTGTACCGGATAAATCATTAGCACTTCATCCGCCAGGTCTTCAGGTGAAATGTGTTCAACCTGCGCCAGAGGGTGATCCGGTGCCAGCACCAGGCGGACTTCGAAATCAAACATGGGTGAGTAGAACAAGCCTGAGCGCGGCAGGATATCCGACGTCAATACAATATCCAGTTCGCCCTGCTGCAGCGCGGGCTGCGGATCAAAGGTCACGCCCGATTTAAAATCCATCATCACCTGGGGCCAGCTCTGACGAAACTTATCTAAAGCCGGTGTCAGCCACTGAATGCAACTGTGGCATTCGATCGCGACGCGCAGGGTGGTCTGATGCGGTTCGTGGCAGGCCTGAAGCGCCTGCTGAATTTGCGGCAGTATCTGCTCTGCCAGCTGCAATAAAATTTCGCCCTGCGGGGTAAAACGCAGTGGCTGACTTTTACGAACAAACAAACGGAATCCCAGCCGCTGTTCCAGATCGCTGAACTGATGTGATAACGCCGACTGTGTCTGATGAAGCTGAGCCGCCGCAGCAGCCAGCGAACCCGTATTCTGCAGAGCCTGAAGCGTCCGGAGGTGTTTGAATTCGATCATGAGAGTCCTTCACATCGAAGCTGAATAATTTGCGCTTGAGCAACATACAGTACCCGCAGAATATAGCGGTGTAAACATCTGGACGGCTAAACATCTTTGACGGCCCGCCAAAGCCGAAGACTTTCTGGAGAATAGTGAATGACTATCTTAAATCATACTCTCGGTTTTCCACGTATTGGTCTGCGTCGCGAGCTGAAAAAAGCACTTGAAAGCTACTGGGCTGGCAACAGCACGCAGGAAGAATTACAGGCGGTGGGTCGCGAGCTGCGTGCGCGCCACTGGCAACAACAAAAAGCGGCCGGCATCGATAAAGTGCCGGTGGGCGACTTTGCCTGGTACGATCATATTCTGACGACCAGCCTGATGCTGGGCAACGTGCCTGCTCGCCATCGAAATCAGGACGGATCGATTGATCTGGATACGCTGTTCCGCCTGGGCCGGGGGCGTGCCCCGACGGGTGAGCAGTTGTGTTAAATGTCAACCAGGGAGGGGGTTAAAGATGCGCAGTGACTACAGGTGATTAATGTCCGTTATGAGCGAGGAGCGGACTTTGTACGCTTATATATTCACGAGCATCCACATGGATTGCTGCATATAAGAGATGCGTTTGACTGGCGTGAGAAGGTTAAGAAACCTGAGCCTTGTCAGGCTACTATTTTATTTTCGACACCTCAGCTTTAGCCCAATCAACAGCATCGTCAGCAAGGTATTGATTGCCGGTTAAGTAGTCAACTACAAGCCCTCCTGCAAGACTTGCAATACAGGATGCTGTCGCTAAGGCAGAGATCCACTCAAGTTCATATCTGCCTGTTGATAAAACAATAGCTAAGTCCGGTTCGAAGGTAGCATTTAACTCATTAATTTCATCATAATCCACTTCGTGCACATAGTATTCGAAGCCTGAACTTGAACCATTTACAGGACAAGGTAAGAAACCATTGAACGTTAATGGATCAAATTCGTCATCCAGTACGCACGGAAATCCTGCATGAATAATTGAATCCCTAAGGAGCCTGGTAGAAGGGAATTTTTTTTTGACTATGTAAATACCGATATCGCGTGACAACGCTCTTTCCTTCTCAGTCAAGTTCTGGCTTTTAACAATACATGGAAAACCCGATAATCAGCATCGTTATGTCCACTTCTGGAACAAAGCGGTCCGCAAGCAGGCCGATGTCCGCTATGAGCGA
>CM060092.1:195103-246867 GCA_030522485.1 Stenchaetothrips biformis
AAAGCGACGCGCCCTGTGGGGTAATGCTTTTGCCTTGCTAACCCTCTCCTGCTGGCAGGAGAGGGGTTTTCTGGTTTCTGAGTAGGTCCTCATTATGTCCGAGCAGTTTCTCTATTTCATTCAGCAGATGTTCAACGGGGTCACCCTCGGGAGCACCTACGCGCTGATCGCCATTGGTTACACCATGGTTTACGGCATTATCGGCATGATCAACTTCGCCCACGGTGAGGTCTATATGATCGGCAGCTATGTCTCTTTTATGGTGATTGCGGCCCTGATGATGATGGGCATTGATACCTCATGGCTCATGATCGCCGCCGGCTTTGTGATGGCAGTGATTATTTCCAGCGCCTATGGCTGGAGCATTGAGCGCGTGGCTTACCGGCCAGTTCGCTCTTCCAAGCGCCTGATTGCGCTGATCTCCGCCATCGGAATGTCCATCTTCCTGCAAAACTACGTCAGCCTGACCCAGGGCTCGCGCGATCTGGCGTTGCCGAGCCTGATTACCGGCCAGTGGACGCTGGGAGAAAGCAATGGTTTCGCGGCTACGCTGTCGACGATGCAGCTGGTGATCTGGGTAGTGACGTTCCTGACGATGCTGGCGCTGACCCTGTTTATTCGCTATTCCCGCATGGGCCGCGCCTGCCGTGCCTGTGCTGAAGACCTGAAGATGGCCAGCCTGCTGGGCATTAATACAGATCGCGTCATTTCGCTGACCTTCGTGATTGGTGCCGCGATGGCGGCGGTGGCCGGTGTGCTGTTAGGCCAGTTTTATGGCTCCATCAACCCCTTTATCGGCTTTATGGCGGGCATGAAAGCCTTTACCGCTGCGGTGCTGGGCGGTATTGGCAGTATTCCCGGCGCGATGATTGGCGGTCTGGTGCTGGGCATTGCTGAAGCCCTGACCTCTGCCTATCTCTCCACGGAATATAAAGATGTGGTGTCGTTTGCCTTACTGATCGTGGTGCTGCTGGTGATGCCGACCGGCATTCTGGGCCGTCCGGAGGTAGAGAAAGTATGAAACGCCTTGGTCTGGTCAATGCGCTGATCTCGACGGTCATGTTGCTGGTTCTGGCTGCGTTCTTTATGGGAATGCGCCTCGATCTGAATGGTACGAAGCTACAGGTGGTCAATGCCGGTAGCGTGCGCTGGAACTGGATATTTATCGGTTGCGCGGTGGTTTTTCTGTTCCAGCTGCTGCGTCCGCTGCTTCAGGGCAAGCTGAAGCGCAGCAGTGGCGGTCTGGTACTGCCGGGGTTTGATGGTTCCACGCCGAAGCAAAAACTCGTCATGGCGTTAATGATTGCTGCTGCCGTTATCTGGCCTTTTCTGGTCTCGCGCGGCAGCGTTGATATTGCGACGCTGACGCTCATCTACATCATGCTGGGCCTGGGGCTGAACGTGGTGGTTGGGCTATCGGGGCTGCTGGTTCTGGGCTATGGCGGCTTCTATGCCATCGGTGCCTATACCTTTGCTTTGCTCAATCATTACTATGGTTTCGGTTTCTGGCAGAGCCTGCCGCTGGCCGGATTAGTGGCCGCGGCCTTTGGCCTGCTGCTGGGGTTCCCGGTATTGCGGCTGCGCGGCGACTATCTGGCTATCGTGACGCTGGGCTTCGGCGAAATCGTCCGTATTCTGCTGCTTAACAATACCGCGATTACAGGGGGACCGAACGGTATTGCCCAGATTCCCAAACCCACTTTCTTCGGCCTGGAGTTCGGCCGCCGCGTTAGTGAAGGGGGATGGGGCACGTTTCACGAGGTCTTTGGCATGAAGTACGATCCCAGCGACAGGGTGATTTTCCTGTATCTGGTGGCGTTACTGTTAGTGGTGTTGACGCTGTTTGTGATTAACCGTCTGCTGCGTATGCCGCTTGGACGGGCCTGGGAAGCACTGCGTGAAGATGAAATCGCCTGTCGCTCGCTGGGCTTGAGTCCAACCCGTATTAAGCTGACTGCCTTTACTATCAGTGCGGCTTTTGCGGGGTTTGCCGGTACGCTGTTTGCCGCGCGCCAGGGGTTTGTCAGTCCCGAATCCTTTACCTTCGTTGAATCCGCGTTTGTGCTGGCCATCGTAGTTCTGGGCGGAATGGGATCGCAGTTTGCGGTGATTCTGGCCGCCATTCTGCTGGTGGTGTCGCGTGAACTGATGCGCGATCTCAATGAGTACAGCATGCTGGTCCTCGGTGGGTTGATGGTGCTGATGATGATCTGGCGGCCGCAGGGGTTACTGCCCATGAAGCGTCCACATCTGAAACTCAGACAGGGTAAACAAGGAGAGCAGGCATGAGTCAGCCTTTATTAGCCGTTGAAGGCCTGATGATGCGCTTCGGCGGTCTGTTAGCCGTAAACAACGTCAAACTGGAACTGCGTCCACAGGAAATCGTGTCGCTTATCGGTCCGAACGGCGCAGGCAAAACCACCGTGTTCAACTGCCTGACAGGTTTCTACAAGCCAACAGGCGGCAGCATTACCTTGCGTGACAAGAATCTGGCCGGTTTATCGGGACAGAAGATCGCGCGCATGGGGATTGTCCGTACCTTTCAGCATGTGCGCCTGTTCCGCGAAATGACAGTGATAGAAAACCTGCTGGTCGCGCAGCATCAACATCTGAAAAGCGGGGTCTTTTCCGGCCTGATTAAAACGCCCGCCTTTCGCCGCAGTGAAGGCGAGGCGCTGGATCGAGCCGCCACCTGGCTCGAACGCGTTGGGTTACTGGACATGGCCAACCGCCAGGCCGGTAATCTGGCCTACGGTCAGCAGCGCCGCCTGGAGATCGCCCGCTGCATGGTGACGCGTCCGGAGATTTTAATGCTGGATGAACCGGCCGCCGGACTTAACCCCAAAGAAACGCACGAGCTGGATGAATTGATTGCCGAGTTAAGGGGCGAACATAAGGTTTCCGTTTTATTGATTGAGCACGACATGAAACTGGTCATGGGCATTTCCGATCGTATCTATGTGGTTAATCAGGGAACGCCGCTGGCTAACGGCACGCCGGAAGAGATTCGTAACAATCCGGACGTGATCCGTGCCTATTTAGGAGAGGCGTAATATGGCCATGTTAACCATTGACAACGTCAGTGCGCATTACGGCAAAATTCAGGCCCTGCATGGCGTAAGCCTGCATATCGATCAGGGTGAGATCGTCACGCTGATTGGTGCGAACGGTGCCGGTAAAACCACGCTGCTGGGTACGCTGTGCGGCGAACCGCGCGCCACCAGCGGCACCATTACTTTTGATGGCAAAGCCATTACCGACTGGCAAACGGCGCGCATTATGCGTGAAGCCATTGCCATCGTGCCTGAAGGCCGTCGCGTATTTTCACGTATGACCGTGGAAGAGAATCTGGCGATGGGCGGTTTTTTTGCCAGTCGTCAGCAGTATCTGCAGCGCATCGAACGTGTTTACCAGCTGTTCCCGCGTCTGGCTGAGCGTAAAGTTCAGCGGGCAGGCACGATGTCCGGAGGCGAACAACAAATGCTGGCTATCGGTCGGGCACTGATGAGCCAGCCGCGCCTGTTGTTACTCGATGAGCCTTCTCTGGGCCTGGCGCCGATTATTATTCAGCAAATCTTCGATACGATTGAGCAGTTACGCAGCGAAGGCATGACGATTTTCCTGGTTGAGCAAAACGCGAACCAGGCACTGAAACTGGCCGACAGGGGCTACGTACTGGAAAACGGTCACGTGGTGCTGGAGGACAGCGGTGAGGCGTTGCTTTCTAACGAGGCCGTGCGCAGCGCGTATCTGGGCGCCTAGCTTTCTGGCCTGACGTTCCTGTCAGGCCAGTATCCGGCAGCGCCCATCCTTATACAGGTGTGGGCGCTGTTTCTCAGTGCTGCCTTAGCGGCATTCTTCTGCACTTGCTTGTCGTCATCATGCATTAATCCCGCTTATCCCTGTCATTTTCTGACATTCTGTCGTCATTTTTCCGTCATCTGACTGTTATTTTTCCGTCATTTCCGCGTGTCATGTTACTTCGCGAGCAAAAAATGCGTGATAACGCGCGTACCTACCTGAACAGGAAAATTCTATGTCCGTTGTTACTTTTCGTCGTAGCCTGATGAGCGCCGTGCTCGGTCTGGCGATCAGTGGTAATGCACTGGCCGTCACTGAGATCCCTTTCTGGCACTCAATGGAAGGCGAGTTAGGCAAAGAAGTTGACTCACTGGCACAACGTTTTAACCAGGAGCACCCCGACTACAAGATTGTCCCGGTGTATAAAGGGAACTACGAACAGAGTCTGGCGGCAGGTATCGCTGCGGTCCGCACAGGAAAAGCGCCTGCGCTGTTACAGGTTTATGAAGTGGGTACGGCAACCATGATGGCTTCCAAAGCCATCGTGCCGGTATACCAGGTGTTTAAAGATGCTGGCATCCCAATGGATGAGAAGCAGTTTGTGCCTGCGGTCGCCGGTTATTACAGCAACGCACAAGGCCAGCTGATCTCTCAACCCTTTAACAGCTCCACGCCCGTGCTGTACTACAACAAAGACGCGTTTAAAAAAGCGGGCCTGAATCCGGACCAGCCGCCAAAAACCTGGCAGGAACTGGCAAAGGATGCCGACGCGCTGCGTAAGTCAGGCATGAGCTGCGGCTATGCCAGCGGCTGGCAGGGCTGGATTCAGATTGAAAACTTCAGCGCCTGGAACGGTCTGCCGGTGGCGACCAAGAACAATGGTTTCGACGGTACCGACGCGGTGCTGGAGTTCAACAAGCCGGCACAGGTTCGTCATATCCAGCTACTGGAAGATATGAACAAGAAAGGTGACTTCACCTATTTTGGTCGTAAAGATGAATCGACCGCCAAGTTCTACAACGGGGATTGTGGTATGACGACGGCCTCATCCGGCTCGCTGGCCGACATCCGTCATTATGCCAAATTCCACTACGGCGTAGGCATGATGCCTTACGATGCGGATATCCCGAATGCGCCACAGAACGCGATTATCGGCGGTGCCAGCCTGTGGGTGATGAAGGGCAAAGATGCTAACACCTACAAAGGTGCAGCGGAATTCATGAAATTCCTCACTGAGCCAAAAATTGCGGCGGAATGGCATCAGAAAACCGGCTACCTGCCGATTACCACTGCGGCATATGAGCTGACGAAGAAAGAAGGCTTCTACGATAAAAATCCAGGCGCGGATATCGCCATTCGCCAGATGATGAACAAGCCACCATTGCCTTACACCAAAGGCATGCGTCTGGGGAATATGCCTCAGATCCGTACCATTCTGGATGAAGAGCTGGAAGGCGTCTGGACCGGCAAGCAGTCACCGCAGGCGGCACTGGATAACGCAGTGAAACGCGGTAACGAACTGCTGCGTCGTTTCGAGCAACAGAACAAGTAATCCGTTGTGCAGGCCAGCTCCGGCTGGCCTTTTTTCCCCAAAGTCAGAGAACGTTATGTCTCCATCTCGCCCGGTGTTTCGCAATCGCCTGTTACCCTATTTGCTGGTGCTCCCGCAGCTCCTGATCACCGCTATTTTCTTTGTCTGGCCAGCGGGTGAAGCGCTGTGGTATTCCCTGCAAAACCTGGATCCCTTCGGTATCTCCAGCACCTTTGTCGGGCTGGATAACTTCAAGCGGCTGTTTTCCGATAGCCTCTATCTGGATACCTTCTGGACCACGATCAAGTTCAGCGGGATGGTGGCGTTTTTTGGCATGGTATCCTCTTTGCTCCTGGCGGCACTGGTGGACTATGTCGTGCGGCTGCGCAAGCTGTATCAGATGCTGCTGCTGTTGCCCTACGCCGTGGCGCCGGTTATTGCCGCGGTATTATGGATGTTTCTGTTCAGCCCCGGCCTGGGTTTACTCAGCTATCTGCTTAACCACATGGGCTACAACTGGAACTTTGCCCAGAACAGCGGTCAGGCTATGTTTCTGGTCGTGCTGGCCTCGGTGTGGCAACAGATGAGCTACAACTTCCTGTTCTTTTTTGCGGCATTACAGTCGATACCGAAGTCGCTGGTCGAAGCTGCCGCCATTGATGGCGCAGGGCCGGTGCGCCGCTTCTTCACGATTTCGCTCCCGTTGATCACGCCGGTAAGCTTCTTTCTGCTGGTGGTCAATCTGATCTATGCCTTCTTCGATACCTTCCCGGTGATTGATGCCGCGACAGGCGGTGGTCCGGTTCAGGCAACGACCACGCTTATCTATAAAATTTACCGCGAAGGCTTCACCGGCCTCGATCTCTCCTCTTCAGCCGCGCAGTCCGTGGTGTTAATGCTGCTGGTGATTGGCCTGACGGTCATTCAGTTCCGTTTTGTTGAGCGTAAGGTGCAATACCAATGATTGAAAACCGTCGCGGGCTGGACATATTCAGCCATGTGGTGCTGGTACTGGGCATCCTGACCATTCTGTTTCCGCTCTATGTCGCCTTTGTGGCGGCTACGCTGGATAACAACGCCGTGTATAACGTCCCGATGACGCTGATTCCCGGCACGCACCTGTGGGAAAACATTTCGAACATCTGGACGCGCGGGGTTAACGGCAACGGTCCGGCCTTTAGCGTGATGCTGATGAACAGCGTTATCATGGCGCTAGGTATTACGATAGGCAAAATCCTGGTGTCGATTCTGTCGGCCTTTGCGCTGGTCTGGTTCCGCTTTCCCCTGCGTTCGCTGTTCTTTTGGATGATCTTTATTACTCTGATGCTGCCGGTTGAGGTGCGCATTTTCCCGACGGTGCAGGTTATCGCCGATCTTAATCTGCTGGACAGCTACAGCGGGCTGACCCTGCCCCTGATGGCCTCAGCTACCGCCACTTTTCTGTTTCGGCAGTTCTTTCTGTCGCTACCGGATGAGTTAATCGAAGCGGCGCGCATTGACGGGGCCAGCGCGATGCGTTTTTTCTGGGACATCGTGCTGCCGCTGTCGAAAACTAACCTGGCGGCGCTGTTCGTGATCACCTTTATCTATGGCTGGAACCAGTATCTCTGGCCGCTGTTAATCATTGATAACGCTAACCTGGGAACGGCCGTGGCCGGCATTAAAAGCATGATCTCCACCAGCGGTTCGCCAACCCAGTGGAATGAAGTGATGGCGGCAATGTTGTTAACCCTGATTCCACCGGTGGTGGTGGTATTTGTTATGCAGCGCGCCTTTGTGCGTGGTCTGGTTGAGAGCGAGAAATAAAGATGGCAGGCGTAACCCTTCAGGCGGTGACCAAGTCTTACGACGGTAAAAATCAGATCATCCAACCGCTCAACGTCACGATCAACGACGGTGAGTTTATGGTGATGGTAGGCCCTTCGGGCTGTGGCAAATCCACGCTGTTGCGTATGGTCGCCGGACTGGAGCGGGTGACCTCTGGCGATATCTATATTGCCGATAAACGTGTCACTCATGAAGAGCCAAAAGATCGCGGCATTGCCATGGTGTTCCAAAACTATGCGCTCTATCCCCATATGTCTGTCGAAGAGAACATGGCTTACGGCCTGAAAATCCGCGGCATGAGTAAAGAACATGTTCGTCAACGTGTGCTGGAAGCCGCACGCAGCCTGGAGCTGGATCACCTGCTGACGCGCCGTCCGCGTGAGTTATCGGGTGGGCAGCGCCAGCGCGTGGCCATGGGCCGCGCTATCGTGCGTGAGCCTGCAGTGTTTCTGTTTGATGAGCCCCTCTCTAATCTGGATGCCCGCCTGCGTGTCCAGATGCGCCTGGAGCTTCAGCAACTGCACCGTCGTCTGCAAACCACCAGCCTGTACGTGACGCACGATCAGGTCGAGGCGATGACGCTGGCGCAGCGCGTTATGGTCATGAACAAAGGCATACTGGAGCAGATCGGTACGCCGGTAGAGGTCTATGAACGGCCCGCCAGCCAGTTTGTCGCGTCTTTTATGGGCTCACCGGCCATGAATCTGATCCATGGCAATATCAGCCAGGAGGGGACGCGCTTTACGATTGATGCCTCCCACGGGATAGCCATTGGCGAGGGAAAAGCGAAGTGGGCCAACCGTCCCGTCGTCCTTGGCGTACGACCAGAACATATTCAGATCAGCAGCCAGGCGCAGGGCGGAATTCCGTTCCGGGTGGAAACCCTGGAAATGCTCGGGGCGGATAATCTGGCGCATGGCCGCATCGGTGAGGCACGTTTAGTGGTACGCTTGCCCCACAGCGAGCGCCCTGAAGCAGGCAGTACCTTGTGGCTGCATCTGCCCGTGGGGTCGCTACATTTCTTCGACTCAACGCACGGGAAACGTCTGGAATGAGTAAAAAACAGTGGCCTTATCCGCCCATCGTCGCCCATCGGGGCGGAGGAAAGCTGGCACCGGAAAATACACTTGCGGCAATTGATACGGGCGCCAGATATGGTCACCTGATGATTGAATTCGACGCCAAACTGTCGGCCGATGCGCATATTTTCCTGCTGCATGACGATACGTTAGATCGCACCAGCAACGGCTGGGGCGTAGCGGGTGAACTGCCCTGGGACAAGCTGTCGCAGCTGGATGCGGGCGGCTGGTTTAGCGATGTGTTTCAGGGGGAAAAGCTGGCCCGGCTGGATGAGGTCGCCGAGCGCTGTCGCCAGCATGGCATGATGGCCAATATCGAAATTAAACCTACAACAGGAACGGATGCAGAAACCGGGCGCGCCATTGCTCAGGCAGCCGCCGCGCTGTGGCAGGGGCAAACACTGCCATTGCTGTCATCATTTTCCTTTGAGGCGCTGGAAGCCGCGATGCATGCTGAACCTCAGCTGCCGCGTGGGCTGTTATCCCACAGCTGGGACACCGCGTGGAAAGCGAAAACCCGCGCGCTCGACTGCACCTCCATTCATCTCAATCATAAGGTGTTAACCGAGGCGCGGGTGGCAGAACTGAAAGAGGCCGATCTGCATATTCTGGTTTATACCGTAAACAGCCCTGATCGGGCCAGAACGCTGTTGAAATGGGGCGTTGATGCCATTTGTACGGACAGCATCGACATCATCGGCCCCGATTTCCGCTAATACTGACTCTGTTGATTCTGCTGCTGGCCCGGCTGCGATTTAATCACTCGCTGCTGGGCACTGTCTCGTTGTTCCTGCAGTTTACGTTGTAAATCCTGATTCTGACGCTGCTGGTCCTGCTGTAACTTCGTCTGCTGTTGCTGGGACTGATTAAGCATCTGCGTCTGCATGCGTTGCTGGCTAGGGTTATAGCCGGGTTGATTAGGATTGTTTGTATTATTCAGCATGTTCGCCATGCCGCTTAACGGCAGCAGGGCGGCAAAAACCATAAGCCACTTTTTCATTTTTATCCTCCAGTAAACGACCGGATGCTGTGTGTGCTTGCCCAAGTGGGGTCACAAGGTCGTTAGCGTAATTCTATGCACGGGTTCAGATTCCTGCTCCAGGAGTGCACTGAATTTGCGTTAATTCTTGATATTCGACTGTGTTTGTAGTCAGTTACATAAAGGATAAAGAAATGTAAATAACCGTGAAGAGTGGAGACGGCATGATGATACAAGGCAAACTGCGCCAGCTGGGCTGGTCATTGTTAATGAGTTTTACTGTCATAACCGGCGCGGGTGCCGCGCCTGCTCAGGCTCCGCCCGTCTCCTATGGTGTCGACAGTGATACCTTTCATCCGGTAAAAGCGCGTAACGGTATGGTGGCCTCGGTTGATGCGCTGGCAACTCAGGTTGGGGTGGATATCCTGCGTCAGGGGGGGAACGCCGTGGATGCTGCCGTCGCGGTGGGCTTTGCGCTGGCGGTCACGCACCCTCAGGCGGGCAACCTGGGCGGTGGCGGCTTTATGCTGCTGCGCACGGCATCAGGGCAGACCACGACCATCGATTTCCGTGAAATGGCGCCTGCGGCAGCCTCGCGCGATATGTTCCTGGATAAACAGGGTAATGCCGACAGTAAGCTTTCCCTCACTTCGCACCTGGCCTCAGGTACGCCCGGCACCGTGGCCGGTTTTGCTTTAGCCGTCAACAAATATGGCACGCTGCCGCTCGGCAAGCTGCTGGCGCCTGCTATTAAACTGGCGCGTGACGGTTTTGTCGTCAACGATGCGCTGGCGGATGACCTGAAGACCTACGGTAAGGAAGTGCTGCTCGCGCATCCCAACAGCAAAGCTATTTTCTACAAGCCCGATGGCACGCCGTGGCAGAAGGGCGAGCGTCTGGTGCAAAAAAATCTGGCCCACAGCCTACAGCTGATTGCTCAGCAAGGCCCGGATGCCTTTTATAAAGGGAACATTGCTGACCAGATTGCGGCCGAGATGGCGCAGCATGGTGGATTGATTACTAAAGCCGATTTAGCAGCCTATCATGCGGTTGAACGTAAGCCCGTCAGCGGCACCTATCGTGGCTATGAGGTGTTTTCCATGCCACCGCCCTCATCGGGCGGCATTCATATCGTGCAGATCCTGAATATCCTGGAAAATTTTGATCTGGCTAAAATGGGCTTCGGCAGCGCGGACGCGATGCAGGTCATGGCGGAAGCGGAGAAGTATGCCTACGCGGACCGTTCCGAATATCTGGGCGATCCGGATTTCGTTAAGGTGCCCTGGCAGGCGCTGACCAGCAAAGCCTATGCGAAATCACTGGCGCAGCAGATTGATATTGCCAAAGCCCGCCCGTCCAGCGAGATCAAGCCGGGTAAACTGGCCCCTTACGAAAGTAATCAAACCACCCATTTTTCAGTTGTGGATAAAAACGGCAATGCGGTCGCCGTGACCTATACGCTGAATACCAACTTCGGAAGCGGTATCGTGGCCGGTAACAGCGGCATTCTGATGAATAACCAGATGGATGATTTCTCTGCCAAGCCGGGCACGCCGAATGTTTACGGGTTAGTCGGCGGCGAAGCCAATGCCGTGCAGGCCGGGAAGCGTCCGCTGTCTTCGATGTCACCGACTATCGTGGTAAAAGACGGGAAAACATGGCTGGTAACGGGTAGCCCGGGCGGCAGCCGCATTATTACCACGGTATTGCAGATGGTGGTGAACAGCATTGATTATGGGATGAACGTGGCAGAGGCAACCAACGCCCCGCGCTTCCATCATCAGTGGCTGCCCGATCAGCTGCGGGTTGAAAAAGGATTCAGTCCGGACACCTTGCGGTTACTGGAAGCCAAAGGTCAGCATGTGAAAGTGCTGCCATCGATGGGCAGTACCCAAAGTATTATGATTGGGCCTGACGGTACGCTGTACGGCGCCTCTGATCCGCGCACCGTAGATGACCTGAGCGCAGGTTACTGATGAAAACGGGCAGCCTTTTGGCTGCCCGTAATCTTATGTTTTTAGCCTCGCCATGTAATGTGTATCGATTAAGGCACCCTCACGCATGGCGAAGCCTTGCGCGGTGCCTTCAATTCGGAAGCCGAACTTGTGATACAGCGCTATCGCGTTGTCATTGTCGGCAAACACCGTGAGTTCAATGCGCGTAACCTGTAGCCAGTTGTCGCAAAGATCGATCATCGCGGCCATCAGGGCGCTGCCAATCCCGCGACGATGAAACGCCGGATCGACGCCCATCCCCATGCTGGCACAGTGCCGCCGCCGTGCAGCCGTCATTCCCTCAAGCGTAAGCTGCCCAACGACCTGCTCACCGAGACAGGCAACGAGCATATAAACGCCCGCGGGCGGGCTGGCGAGTTTCTGCTCCCACAGCGAGGGGGAAGAATAAGGCAGGTGCAGGGTAGCCGCCTGCGTTTCAGGCTGGCTGTAAAGACGCGTTAATGCGGATGCGTCAGAAGGGATAGCATGACGAATGGTTACCGTGCTCATAGCGCTTATCCTTGTTGGCAGGGGGATAACCCTCTCAACTTCAAGGTATTTACGTATGACGTCAATAAAAGAATGTGCAAAAAGACTTTACAGATGCGAATGATAATGATTATTATTGTCATGCTTTCTCGCGTGTCATCGACACGGTAGAATGCACGACATTGCTCACATTGCTTCCAGTATTATTTAGCCAGCCGGGTGCTGGCTTTTTTTTTGCTACCTCTTCCCGCCAGGCCTCCTTCAGCCCCTTTCAACAACCCGTCATTCAATGTTCATAATTTTTGAACAGAGAAGTGAAGTTTTTCAGCTATCAATCTTTTACGCCGGATACCACACTATAAAAAACAGTGAGGAGATTTGAACATGATCTATTTACGCAAAGCTGAAGAACGCGGCCACGCGAATCACGGCTGGCTGGACAGCTGGCACACCTTTTCTTTTGCCAACTACTACGATGCCAATTTTATGGGCTTTTCGGCGTTACGCGTCATTAACGAAGACGTGATCGACCCGGGGCAGGGCTTTGGTACGCATCCCCATAAAGACATGGAAATTCTGACCTATGTGCTGTCAGGTACCGTTGAACATCAGGACAGCATGGGGAATAAAGAACAGATACCGGCAGGCGAATTCCAGATTATGAGTGCCGGTACGGGCGTGCGTCATTCAGAATATAACGCCAGCCAAACCGAACCCCTGCACCTCTACCAAATCTGGATTATTCCAGAAAGCACAGGGATAGAGCCGCGCTACGCTCAGCGCCGTTTCCCCGACGTACAGGGACGCCAGTATATTCTGACGCCTGATGCCCGTGACGGGTCGCTCAAAGTCTGGCAGGACATGACGTTGTCGCGCTGGGTATTTGCGGCGGGCGACAGCGACAGCGTGGTACCCGACGCGGGCCGCCGTATCTGGATCCAGGTGGTGAAGGGCCAGGTCAAGGTAAACGGTCAGCCAGCGACAAACAGCGATGCTTTTGCCATCTGGGACGAAAGCAGCCTGGTGCTCGAAGCAGACAGTGCCGCGGAAGTCCTGCTGTTTGATCTGCCGCCGGTATAAACCTGTTGGGGCGGGCATATCTCGCCCCACTGGCAATCTGGCTGCAAAAAAGTGATAGACTCGTCGTAACTTGCTTTCAGGGCTATCCAGGCGCTTACGATGAAGAAGAAAAGACCGGTTTTACAGGACGTTGCCGATCGTATCGGCATCACTAAAATGACTGTCAGCCGTTATCTGCGTAATCCCGAGCAGGTGTCCGTTGCGCTGGGAAAAAAGATTGCCGTGGCGCTGGACGAACTGGGATACATACCGAATCGTGCCCCGGATATGCTGTCAAATGCGACCAGCCGCGCCATTGGCGTGTTGCTGCCTTCCCTGACCAATCAGGTTTTTGCCGACGTACTGCGTGGCATTGAAGCCGTCACCGATGAGGCCGGTTATCAGACGCTGGTGGCGCACTTTGGCTATAACCCGGAAAAAGAAGAGCGTCAGCTACGGTCGTTGCTGGGCTGGAACATCGACGGCGTTATCCTGACGGAACGCACCCACACGCCCGGCACGTTGCGCATGCTGGAAGTGGCGGGGATTCCGGTCATTGAAATGATGGACAGCGTTACCCCTTGTCTTGATATGGCGGTCGGCTTTGACAATGTCGAGGCGGCCCGGCAGATGACGCTGGCAATCATCAATAAAGGTCATCGTCATACCGTTTATCTGGGCGCGCGTCTGGATGAGCGAACGCTGCAAAAACAGCGCGGTTATGAAGCCGCCATGCGCGAGGCCGGATTAACGCCGCGCAGCGTGATGATGGAAGAAGCCTCCTCGTTTAGTGCAGGCGGCGATCTGCTGCGTGAAGCGCAGCGCCGTTATCCTCAAACAGACAGCCTGTTCTGTACCAATGACGATCTGGCGGTCGGCGCGATGTTTGAGTGTCAGCGGCAGGGACTCAAGGTGCCCGCCCAAATGGCGATTGCTGGTTTCCACGGCCATGATATTAGCCAGGTTGTCACGCCGCAGCTGGCAACGGTACTCACCCCGCGCGATCGAATGGGACGTGAGTCTGCTGCATTGTTACTGGCGCGTATCGCCGGGGAACACAGCGTCACACCACCGCTGGATATCGGTTTTGAGATTCTGGAAGGTGGCAGTATCTGATTAACGCGATTTTATGAAGCGGCTCACACTTTAACGCTTTGGGATGTAAAAAGGTTGCCAGCATGTAATGCCACCAGGACAATGTGGTTCACCATTGTTATCGGTAACATGGCAGACTGACTGAACTTGCCGGAGTAAAAAATGACCACGCAATCTTCGCCTCATCACGTTTTTATTCTGATGGGTGTTTCAGGCAGCGGTAAATCCGTTGTCGCTAACCAGGTTTCTCACCAGTTAAACACCGCGTTTCTCGACGGTGATTTTCTTCATCCGCGCGCCAATATCCTGAAAATGGCAGAAGGCCATCCACTGGATGACAACGATCGTCTGCCCTGGTTGCAGGCTCTGAATGACGCGGCTTTCGCAATGCAACGCACCCAGGCCATTTCCATCATCGTCTGTTCAGCCCTGAAAAAGCATTACCGCGACATTCTTCGTCAGGGCAATGACAACCTGCGTTTTGTGTATCTGAAAGGGGATTTCGATACCATCGAAGCCCGTCTGAAGGCGCGTAAAGGCCACTTCTTCAAGCCGCAAATGCTGGTGACGCAGTTTGCCACCCTGGAAGAGCCGGGCAGTGATGAAAAAGATGTGCTGGTCGTGGATATCGCGAACCCGCTGGATGAGGTTGTGGCGGCGACGGTTGCGACCATCAAGGACGCCATTAATCAAGGCTAGGCCATGAATACCGCAACACTTATTTTAACCGCAGCAGGCTCTGTCCTGCTGCTGCTCTTTCTGGTGATGAAAGCCCGCATGCATGCCTTTCTTGCCTTGATGTTGGTTTCAGTCGGGGCCGGGCTGTTATCCGGTATGCCACTGGATAACATCGCCGAAACCATGCAGAAAGGCATGGGCGGCACGCTGGGTTTTCTGGCAATTGTGGTGGCGCTGGGCGCGATGTTCGGCAAGATCCTGCATGAAACCGGTGCCGTTGACCAAATTGCGATTCGCATGCTCAAGACCTTTGGCGAAAACCGCGCCCACTTTGCCATGGGAATCGCCGGGCTAATCTGCGCCTTACCGCTCTTCTTTGAAGTTGCCGTGGTACTGCTTATCAGCATTGCTTTCGCCGTTGCCCGACGCACGGGGGATAATCTGGTGAAGCTGGTGATACCGCTGTTTGCCGGTGTGGCCGCCGCCGCGGCCTTTCTGCTGCCGGGGCCTGCGCCCATGTTGCTGGCGTCTCAGATGCACGCGGATTTTGGCTGGATGATTTTAATCGGGCTGTGCGCTGCGCTGCCGGGCATGCTGATTGCCGGGCCGCTGTTTGGTCATTTTATCGCGCAACGCGTTTCGTTCAGCGCGCCTCCTGAAGATCATCAGCCGGATATTGATGAAAACAAGCTGCCCTCTTTTGGTTTTAGCCTGGCGTTAATCCTGTTTCCTCTCGTGCTGGTCGGGTTAAAAACCATTGGTGCACGCTTCACCACGGAAGGCACCGCGCTTTATCAATGGCTGGAATTTATCGGCCATCCTTTTATCGCCATTCTGCTGGCCTGCCTGGTGGCTATTTACGGCCTGGCTTATCGTCAGGGCATGGAAAAAGAGAAAGTGATGCAGATCTGCGGCAGCGCACTGCAGCCAGCGGGCATTATTTTGCTGGTGATTGGTGCGGGCGGCGTCTTTAAACAGGTACTGGTCGATTCCGGCGTGGGGCCTGTGCTGGGAAATGCCCTGACCGGTGCCGGGCTGCCCGTTGCGCTGGCCTGTTTTATTTTGTCTGGTGCGGTCCGGGTGATTCAGGGATCGGCCACGGTCGCCTGCCTGACGACAGTGGGGTTGATCATGCCTGTGATTGAGCCACTGCATTATAACGGCGCCCAGCTGGCGGCCTTGTCCATCTGTATCGGTGGCGGTTCCATTATTATCAGCCATGTTAACGATGCAGGTTTCTGGCTGTTTGGGCGATTTACCGGCGCCACGGAAGGGGAAACCTTAAAGACGTGGACATTGATGGAGACCATTTTGGGCACCGTCGGGGCCGTCGTCGGCATGATCGCCTTTACGCTGCTTTCCTGATGCGTTGTCACCGGGCAGGGCTGCCCGGTGACAATCGACCATGGTTACAACTTCAGGTACACGCGAATCCCGTCTAAGAACATCTGCGTTGCCAGCATAATCAGTATCAATCCCATCAGACGTTCCAGCGCATTAACGCCCTTATCGCCCAGCAGCCGAAGAAACAGGCCTGACAAAAGCAAAATCATGACCGTTACGCCCCAGGCAATGAGCAGGGCACCCACCAGATGCGACATTTGATTAGGATACTGATGCGACAGCAGCATCAGGGTCGCCAGCAATGACGGCCCGGCCACCAGGGGAATCGCCAGCGGCACCAGAAAGGGCTCTTCTCCCGCCGGTAAGCCCGTGCTACTGCTTTCAGGTGACGGGAAAATCATTTTTATGGCGATTAAAAACAGGATGACGCCACCAGATATGGAGACGGTTTCGGTACGCAGGTTGAGAAAGGCCAGAATTCGCTCGCCGGTAAACAAAAACAGCAGCATGATGATGAGCGCAATCAGCATTTCACGAATAAGCACGACTCGCCGACGTTTCGGTTCCAGATGCTTTAAAACCGACATAAAAATCGGCAGATTGCCTAAGGGATCCATTATTAACAACAATAATATTGTTGCCGAGATCATTTCAGTCATTCGTTTTACGTCTTCTCGTTATAGATAAAGTCAGGTTATTAGCGGTGTTGCTGAAAAAGTTGGCCTGATTACATTAATTCACTTGCCAGAAAAGCTGCATTTTGTAGAGTAAATCATCACAGGCAGATCTGATTATTACGCAGAGTGGCGTGAGAGTACCACGACACTTTTCCCTTCGATAAGAAAGTCAGGGTTTTATCATCCTGAAACGGACATGACATGAAGAATGTAGGTTTAGTTGGTTGGCGCGGTATGGTTGGCTCAGTGCTGATGTCCCGCATGAGCGAAGAACGGGATTTTGATGTGATCAATCCGGTCTTCTTCTCCACCTCGCAGCACGGTGAAGCGGCGCCGACGTTTGCAGGCAAGCAGCAGGGTACGTTGCAGGATGCCTTTGATATTGAGGCGTTGAACGCGCTGGATATCATTATCACCTGTCAGGGCGGTGACTACACCTCTGAGGTCTATCCAAAACTGCGCGCCAGCGGCTGGAATGGCTACTGGATCGATGCGGCGTCAACCCTGCGTATGAAAGACGATGCCATTATTATTCTCGATCCGGTTAACCATCAGGTTATCCGTCAGGGCATCGACAGCGGCGTAAAAACCTTTGTTGGCGGTAACTGCACCGTCAGCCTGATGTTAATGTCGCTAGGCGGTCTGTTTGCACAGGATTTGGTGGAATGGGCGTCAGTGGCAACCTATCAGGCGGCATCCGGCGGCGGTGCGCGTCATATGCGCGAACTGCTGACGCAGATGGGCATGTTGCACGATCACGTAGCAACTTCTCTGCAAAACCCGGCTTCGGCGATTCTGGATATTGAGCGTAGCGTAACAGATTTCACCCGCTCTGGTACGCTGCCAACGGATAACTTTGGCGTGCCGTTGGCGGGCAGCCTGATTCCGTGGATCGACAAGCAACTCGAAAACGGTCAGAGCCGCGAAGAGTGGAAAGGTCAGGCAGAAACGAACAAAATTCTGGCGACCCCGCGCGTCATTCCGGTTGACGGGCTGTGCGTCCGCGTGGGCGCGCTGCGCTGCCACAGCCAGGCCTTTACGCTGAAGCTCAAAAAAGACCTGCCGCTGGCGGAAATTGAGCAACTGCTGGCTTCCCACAATGAATGGGTGAAAGTGGTGCCTAACGATCGCGAACTCACAATGCGTGAACTCACCCCAGCCGCCGTGACCGGCACGCTGAATACACCGGTAGGACGTCTCCGCAAGTTGAATATGGGACCAGAATATCTTTCTGCCTTTACTGTCGGCGATCAGCTCCTTTGGGGCGCTGCCGAGCCGCTGCGTCGCATGTTGCGTTTGCTCATCGACTAAATCTGAAAGCATCAAAAGACCGGACTTGTCCGGTCTTATTCCCACAAATTACTGCAAATTGTTCTACTGTTACGATCGCTAAGTGATCCGCTTCCCCTTTTTGCCTGTCCAGAAATAAATTTTTGCTTATCTGCTCTTATAACCGCTGTCGTCAAGCTATGATTTAACAAGGATGCGCCGCGAGTTAACGGTTTTACTTTATTAACTAAATGGTTGTTGTAGATGGGAAAGATACTTTTTTGAGGAACGTACTGGCACTGTTTTTCACCGATGTCCATCCAACCGATGAGACGGATAAATCATATCTGACTGGCAGCGCTTAACCCGCGATGCTGGCGGCCTGGCTTTGCGCTAAAACCCGGCGGCGCCGAAGATACGCAGTCCGCTGTGCAGCAGCGGGGCGAGGCGGTATAACGTCCTCTTTCCGGCCTGTCTTTCCGAAAAAAAGAACGGCTTAAGCGGAATGGCGGGCTCCTAGCGAAAAGTGGCCAGTTTTTATGAAATAAGATGAAACGCGAATCTGTTATACATTAGTATAATTTAATTTTTTGCGGGGCGGTTCGCAAAAATAAAAGGCGGGTGTTCTCTCTTGAAGACGGCCTTACATCAGATGAGGTAGGCGATAACTGCCTTTTTTATCCAGGGCCGGCTTGCACGTGAAAGTAAAAGTTATTTAATGTCTGAAGGCTTGCCGGATGGGCATCTGGCGAGACTCCAGGCTTTGCATGAAGCAGACAGGCTTCGTGCTAACTGGTTGTGATTTAAGGAGGCGCGTGATGAGGAACATTTCGTTTTGACACCCGCGCCGCTGTACTCATGGCTCAATGAAGAGCAGCGCAACAGACTTGCGATAACACGACGTCGTGGTCTTTTCGCCTGCCAACTATCACAGGAAGAAAGTCATGTCAGAGCTACCCGATCGCCAGGCGATCAATGCCCTTTTTGCGGGTAACTATTCCGACCCCTTCTCTCTGCTGGGGATGCATAAAACCGAAAATGGTCTTGAAGTGCGTGCGCTGCTTCCGGAAGCCCTGGAAGTCTGGGTCATTGAAACCTCAACAGGACGCAAACTAGCTCAACTGAAGTGTGATGATTCTCGTGGTTTTTTTAGTGGCGTCGTTCCTCGTCGTAAAAATCCGTTTCGTTATCAGCTGGCGGTTAACTGGCATGGCCAGCAGAACCTCATTGATGATGCCTACCGCTTTGGCCCTTTGCTGCAAGAGATGGATTTGTGGCTGCTGGCAGAAGGCACGCACCTGCGGCCCTATGAAACGCTGGGCGCCCACGGCGACGTCATTGATGGCGTGATCGGTACGCGTTTTTGTGTCTGGGCACCTAACGCACGCCGCGTATCGGTTGTCGGTGATTTCAACTTTTGGGACGGCCGTCGTCATCCGATGCGTCTGCGTCAGGAAATGGGCGTCTGGGAGCTGTTTGTTCCCGGCGCCGTTAACGGGCAACTTTATAAATTTGAAATCATCGATGCCCATGGGCAGCTTCGTATCAAGGCCGATCCTTTAGCGTTTGAAGCACAAATGCGTCCGCAAACCGCATCAATGATTTGCGGCCTGCCCGAAAAAGTGGAGATGTCGGCCTCACGTAAAGCGGCAAATGAGTTTGATAAACCCATCTCTATCTACGAAGTGCATCTGGGATCCTGGCGTCGCCATACTGATGACAACTTCTGGCTCAGTTACAAAGAGCTGGCTGAGCAGCTGGTGCCTTACGTTAAAGAGATGGGATTCACCCATATCGAGCTACTGCCCATTAACGAACATCCGTTTGACGGCAGTTGGGGTTATCAGCCGCTCGGTATGTATGCGCCTACCCGCCGTTTCGGTACCCGTGATGATTTCCGCTACTTTGTCGACAGCGCCCATGCAGCAGGGCTGAATGTGTTACTGGACTGGGTGCCAGGCCATTTCCCGAGCGATGATTTTGGTCTGGCGAAGTTTGATGGCACCGAACTGTATGAGCACAGCGATCCGCGTGAAGGTTACCATCAGGACTGGAATACGCTGATTTACAACTTTGGCCGTCGGGAAGTCAGTAACTTCCTGGCAGGCAATGCTCTGTACTGGATGGAGCGCTTCGGTATTGATGGTCTGCGTGTCGATGCGGTGGCGTCAATGATCTATCGTGATTACAGTCGCGCCGAAGGCGAGTGGATCCCCAATCAATACGGTGGTCGCGAAAATCTCGAAGCCATCAATTTCCTGCGCTATACCAACCGCACTTTGGGACATGTCGCCCCTGGTTCAGTGACGATGGCTGAAGAGTCTACAGACTATCCTGGTGTTTCACGACCGCCTGAAGGTGGCGGCCTGGGGTTCTGGTACAAATGGAACCTGGGCTGGATGCATGACACGCTGGACTATATGAAACTCGACCCGGTACATCGCCGCTATCATCATAATCTGATGAGCTTTGGCATCATGTATAACTACAGCGAAAACTTCGTCCTGCCGCTGTCGCACGATGAAGTGGTGCACGGGAAACGCTCTATTCTTGATCGCATGCCGGGAGATGCCTGGCAAAAATTCGCTAACCTGCGTGCCTACTACGGCTGGATGTGGGCATTTCCGGGTAAGAAGCTGTTATTCATGGGCAACGAATTTGCGCAGGGCAAAGAGTGGAATCACGATGTCAGCCTTGACTGGCACCTGCTTGAAGGTGAGGACAACTGGCATCATGGCGTTCAGCGTCTGGTGCGCGATCTGAACCATACCTATCGGCATTATACCTCCCTGCATCAGCTTGATTTCGATCCATCGGGGTTTGAGTGGCTGGTTGTTGATGATGCAGAGCATTCCGTCTTTGCGTTTGTTCGTCGTGACCGCGATGGCAATGAAGTCATTGTCGTCAGCAATTTTACCCCTGTCCCGCGTCCGGGCTATCGTTTCGGCGTAAACCAGGCGGGCAGCTGGCGCGAAGTGCTTAATACCGACCAGCATGAATACCACGGCAGCGACGTGCGCAATCATCTGGTGCACACCGATCAGCAGGAAAGTCATGGCCGCCCGCAATCGCTGAGCCTGAATTTACCGCCACTGGCGACGGTATGGTTCGTGCGGGAGGGGGAATGATATTACGTGCCGGACATCCCCAACCGCTGGGTGCCAGCTACGATGGGAAAGGGGTCAATTTTACGCTGTTTTCCCATCATGCTGAGCGTGTTGAACTGTGCCTGTTCGATGAGAACGGCCTTGAGCAGCGCGTTGAACTCACTGAGCGAAGCGGCGATATCTGGCACGGCTATCTGCCCGGACTCAAGCCCGGACAGCGTTACGGCTATCGGGTACACGGGCCGTGGGCGCCCCAGCAGGGGCACTTTTTTAATCCTGCCAAACTGTTAATCGATCCCTGCGCCAAGGCAGTGCAGGGCGATGTCCCTGACGATCCGCGCTTTCACTGCGGGTACGGCGAGCCTGATGGTCGTGATAACGCCGCCCTCGCGCCTAAGAGCATTGTCGTGACGGACGATTTCGACTGGCAAGGGGATGTGCCGCCACGCACGTCGTGGGGCGATAGCGTCATTTACGAAGCGCATGTCCGCGGTCTGACGCAGCTGCATCCTGGCATTCCCAAACCCCTGCGCGGCACCTATGCAGCTCTGGGCCATCCGGTGATAGTGGATTACCTGCTGAAAATGGGCATCACTGCCATTGAGCTCCTGCCCATTGCGCAGTTCGCCAGCGAGCCTCGCCTGCTGCGCCTGGGACTGACCAACTACTGGGGTTATAACCCCTTTGCCCTCTGGGCTGTCGATCCCCGCTATGCATCGGGTCAGGATGGCCTGTCTCCTCTGCAAGAGTTTCAGCAGGCGGTAAAGCGTCTGCACGCTGCCGGGATTGAGGTGCTGCTGGATGTGGTGTTTAACCACACGGCGGAACTGGATGACACCGGACCGACGCTTTCCTTTCGCGGCATTGATAACGCCAGCTATTACTGGCTGGACGAACAGGGCGGTTATCAGAACTGGACCGGCTGCGGCAATACCCTGAACCTCAGCCATCCACAGGTAATGAACTGGACGCTGGAGGCGCTGCGCTACTGGGTGCGCGTCTGTCACGTCGATGGTTTCCGCTTTGATCTTGCGCCGGTACTGGGTCGCGAACCGGACTATCACCGCGATGCGGCTCTGTTTGAGGCCATCCGCGCCTGTCCGATACTGTCAAAAGTCAAACTGATCGCCGAGCCCTGGGATATCGGACCTGGCGGTTATCAGGTAGGCAATTTTCCTGCCCCCTTTGCAGAATGGAACGATCAATTTCGCGATACGACCCGGCGCGCATGGCTGCATGGTGACGTCAGCCTGGGGGAATTTGCCTGCCGGTTTGCCGCGTCAAGCGACCTTTTTCAGCATGACGATCGCAGGCCGCACGCGACCATCAATCTGATTACCGCTCACGATGGTTTTACCCTACGCGACCTCGTGAGTTTCAACAATAAACATAACGAAGTTAACGGTGAAGAAAACCGTGACGGGCACGGTAACAACTATAGCCACAATCATGGTACAGAAGGTCTGGAGAGCGGTGCGGAGGTGGCGCAGCGCCGTCGCCGCAGCATGCAAGGGCTGCTGACCACGCTGCTGCTTTCTCAGGGAACGCCCATGCTGCTGGCGGGAGACGAAAGGGGGCAAAGTCAGCAAGGCAATAACAATGCGTATTGCCAGGACAATCCTCTGAGCTGGCTCAACTGGCACGATGATGAAAAAGCGCTGGTCGATTTTACGGCGTCGCTGATTCAACTGCGCAAGCGAATTCCTGCACTCACAGCGGATCGCTGGTGGCAGAACGATGACGGTAATGTCCAGTGGCTGGACGCCCAGGGTAATCCCGTAGATGAAGCTGGCTGGAAGCAGGGCATGTGTAGCCTGCAGATTCTGCTTTCTGGCCGCTGGTTAATAACAATAAATGTGACAGATTCGATATGTGATATCGCCTTACCAGACGGAGAATGGCACGTCCTTCCTCCTTTCACCGGGGAATGTCACCCCATCCGGTTAACTGTCTGGCATGGTCCCGCACACGCTGTGTGTGTGTTCCAAAAGCAATGATAAGGAGTCAGACATGGTCAAATTAGAAAGAGCAGAACATCTCATGCTGGCGCGCCAGCTCCCTACACAAACCGTTGCCCTTGTACTGGCTGGTGGACGCGGTACGCGTCTGGTCGATCTTACCGCTAAGCGTGCCAAGCCCGCCGTTCACTTTGGCGGCAAATTCCGCATTATCGACTTTGCACTTTCCAACTGTGTGAACTCAGGAATTCGCCGCATTGGGGTCATAACGCAATACCAGTCTCATACGTTAACTCAACATATTCAGCGTGGTTGGTCTATCTTCAACGAAGAGATGAATGAATTTGTTGACCTGTTACCTGCACAGCAGCGCTTCTCGACTGAGCAATGGTATCGCGGAACAGCGGATGCGGTGACACAGAACCTTGACGTTATCCGACGCTATGGCGCGCAGTACGTCGTCATTCTCGCCGGTGATCATATCTACAAGATGGATTATTCAAGGATGTTGCTGGACCACGTGCTAAACGATGCGCGATGCACCATCGCCTGTCTGCCCGTGCCGGTGCATGAGGCGACCGCATTTGGTGTGATGGCCGTCGACGAAAACAATAAAGTAATCGATTTCGTAGAGAAGCCGCCGAAGCCACCGACAATGCCGGGCGATGACACCAAATCGCTGGCCAGTATGGGCATTTATGTCTTCGACGCCGAGTACCTCTATGGCTTGCTGGAAGCCGACCTGCATGAAGCGGGTTCAAGCCACGATTTCGGCAAAGATATTCTGCCAAAAGTGGTCGCGAGTGGAGAGGGCTACGCCCATTCGTTTGCGATCTCTTGTGTGCAAAACGATCATGAGGCACCGCCCTACTGGCGGGATGTGGGTACGCTGGAAGCCTACTGGCGCGCCAACCTTGATTTGGCCTCTGTAACACCCGAGCTGGACATGTACGACAGCACCTGGCCGATTCGGACGCACATGGAACCTTTGCCGCCGGCAAAGTTTGTTCAGGACCGTTCCGGCAGCCATGGTATGACGATGAACTCACTGGTCTCCGGTGGCTGCATTATCTCGGGATCGGTGGTGGTGAATTCGGTCATGTTTTCCCGCGTGCGTGTGAACTCATTTTGCAATATCGATTCAACGGTACTGCTACCTGATGTGGTAGTCGGCCGATCCTGTCGTCTGCGCCGCTGCGTCATTGACCGCGCCTGCGTGCTGCCAGAAGGGATGGTGATTGGCGAAAACCCTGATGAAGACAGCCGCCGGTTTTTCCGTTCAGAAGAAGGCATTGTACTGGTTACGCGCGCCATGCTGGCCAAACTAAATAGCGCGGGATCATAAACGACAAGCGCCACACAACCCATCGGCACGAGGATCGTGCCTGGTAACTTAATGAGGTCGAGGATGCAGGTTTTACATGTCTGTTCAGAACTATTCCCGCTGCTGAAAACGGGCGGGCTGGCTGATGTCGTCGGAGCATTACCTCAGGCACAAATTGCGGGTGGAACAGATACGCGTGTGTTGTTACCCGCGTTTCCTGCATTACGTAAAGGAATACCCGATACGCAGGTGGTTGCGGAACTGCAAACCTTCGCCGGTCCGGTGCGCCTGCTTTTTGGGCGATTCGATGGGGTGGGTATCTATCTTATCGACGCTCCCGATCTCTACGATCGGCCGGGCAGTCCTTATCATGATGAATCGCAGTTTGCCTACGTCGACAACTATTTGCGCTTTGCTTTACTGGGATGGATGGGCTGTGAGTTAGGCTGCGGGCTGGATAGCTACTGGCGGCCGGATATTGTTCATGCACACGACTGGCATGCGGGTCTGACGTGTGCTTATCTGGAGGCGCGTGGCCGCCCGGCTAAGTCTGTCTTCACCGTGCACAACCTGGCTTATCAGGGGCTTTTTTCGGCGCACCATCTGGATCAGATTCAGTTGCCACAATCGTTTTTTAACATGTTTGGTCTGGAGTTCTTTGGCCAGATTTCTTACCTCAAAGCTGGCTTGTTTTACGCCGACCACGTGACGGCAGTTAGCCCAACTTACGCGCATGAAATTACGACGCCAGAGTACGGCTACGGCATGGAAACGTTGCTGGCACAGCGTATGCGTGAAGGTCGCCTGAGCGGCGTTCTGAACGGCGTGGACCCGGCCATTTGGGATCCTTCTCACGATCTGTTGCTGAGCTCCCGCTACAACCGGGATACGCTGGAAGCTAAAGCGGAAAACAAGCGTCAGCTGCAGGTTGCGATGGGGCTGAAGGTTGACGATAAAGCACCGGTGTTTGCCGTGATCAGCCGTCTGACCCGGCAAAAAGGGCTGGATCTGGTGCTGGAAGCGCTGCCGGGTTTACTCGCGCAGGGCGGACAGCTGGTGCTGTTAGGACAGGGTGATGCTGAGCTGCAGCAGGGCTTTCTGGCCGCCGCCGCCGAACATCCCGGCAGCGTGGGCGTGCAGATTGGCTACCACGAGGCATTCTCGCATCGCATCGTTGGTGGGGCCGATGTCATTATGGTACCGAGCCGTTTTGAGCCTTGCGGCCTGACACAGCTCTATGGACTGAAATACGGCACGCTGCCACTGGTCCGCCGCACAGGTGGGCTGGCGGATACGGTTAACGACAGTTCGCTAGAAAATTTAGCGGATGGCATTGCCAGTGGGTTCAGTTTCGAAGACAGTAATGCCTGGTCCTTATTAAGGGCCATTCGTCGCGCTTTTGTGTTGTGGTCTCGTCCTTCACTGTGGCGTTATGTGCAGCGTCAGGCGATGGGAATGGACTTTAGCTGGCAGGTTGCCGCTCAAGCCTACCGCGATCTTTACCAACGTTTGTTGTAACGGATTGGGAAACAGAAAATGAATACACCATTCACTTACGCTTCACCTACGTTAACGGTTGATGCCTTAAAGCACTCAATCGCTTACAAACTGATGTTCACCATTGGTAAAGACCCTTCGATTGCGAACAAACATGAATGGCTCAATGCTGCGTTGCTGGCCGTGCGCGATCGCATGGTTGAGCGCTGGCTGCGTTCTAATCGTGCTCAACTTTCCCAGGATGTGCGTCAGGTTTATTACCTGTCGATGGAATTCCTGATGGGCCGCACGTTGGGCAATGCGCTACTGGCCATGGGGATCTACGACGATCTCAATCTGGCACTGGACGAAATGGGCCTCGATCTGGCTGAACTCATGGAAGAAGAGAACGATCCCGGCCTGGGCAACGGAGGCTTAGGCCGTCTTGCCGCCTGTTTCCTGGATTCTCTGGCTACGCTGGGCATGCCCGGACGCGGCTACGGCATCCGCTATGATTACGGCATGTTCAAACAAAATATTGTGGATGGTGAGCAGAAAGAGTCTCCGGATTACTGGCTGGAGTACGGTAACCCGTGGGAGTTTCAGCGCTTCAACACGCGTTATAAAGTTCGCTTCGGTGGCCGCGTTCAGCACGAAGGTGCCAAAGTGCGCTGGCTGGAAACCGAAGAAATTCTGGCCATGGCCTACGATCAAATTATCCCTGGCTACGACACTGACTCGACCAATACCTTACGTTTGTGGGGCGCGCAGGCCAGTAACGAAATCAACCTGGGTAAATTCAACCAGGGTGACTACTTTGCGGCTGTGGAAGATAAGAACCACTCAGAAAACGTGTCGCGCGTGCTTTATCCCGATGACTCTACCTATTCCGGGCGTGAGCTTCGCTTGCGTCAGGAGTACTTCCTGGTGTCAGCTACCGTGCAGGATATCCTGAATCGCCACTGGATGATGCACCGCACCTGGAACAATCTGGCTGATAAAATCGCCATTCACCTTAATGACACACATCCGGTGTTAGCGATTCCTGAGCTGATGCGGTTGTTGATTGATGAGCACAAATTCACCTGGGATGATGCGTTTGATGTGTGCTGCCAGGTGTTCTCTTACACCAACCACACATTAATGACTGAAGCGCTGGAAACCTGGCCGGTAGATATGATCGGTAAGATCCTGCCGCGTCATCTGAGCATCATCTTTGAAATTAACGACTTTTTCCTTAAAACGATTCAGGAATACTATCCAGACGACTGGGATCTGCTGTCGCGTATTTCGATCATCGACGAGAACGACGGGCGTCGGGTACGTATGGCCTGGCTGGCTGTTGTCGTCAGTCATAAGGTTAACGGCGTTTCTGAACTGCACTCGAACCTGATGGTTCAGTCCCTGTTTGCCGATTTCTCGCGGCTGTTCCCGGGACGATTCTGTAACAAAACCAACGGCGTAACGCCACGTCGCTGGCTGGCGCTGGCTAATCCGCCACTGTCAGAATTGCTGGACGAACAAATTGGCCGTAACTGGCGCACCGATCTAAGCCAGCTCAGTGAACTCAAAAGCTGTATTGATTATCCTGCGTTTATTGAGAAAGTGGCTGAAGCCAAGCTGGAAAATAAAAAACGTCTGGCGATCTGGGTGGCGAAAAATCTGGATGTCGTTATCGATCCTAACGCGCTGTTTGACGTACAGATTAAGCGCATCCATGAGTACAAGCGCCAGTTGCTTAACGTTTTGCACGTGATTACGCGCTACAACCGCATCAAAGCCGATCCGGACGCCAAGTGGGTGCCGCGTGTTAACATTTTTGCAGGTAAAGCCGCGTCCGCTTACTACGTTGCCAAGCACATTATTCACTTGATTAACGATGTGGCTAAGGTCATCAACAACGATCCTCAGGTTAAAAACAAACTCAAGGTCGTATTTATTCCTAACTACAGCGTGAGTCTGGCGCAGATTATCATTCCTGCTGCCGATCTCTCTGAGCAGATTTCAACGGCAGGTACCGAAGCATCGGGTACCAGTAATATGAAATTTGCGCTCAACGGCGCGTTGACCATCGGCACGCTGGACGGTGCCAACGTTGAAATGCTGGAGCACGTGGGTAAAGAGAACATCTTCATTTTTGGTAACACAACGCCGCAGGTCGAAGCCTTGCGTAAAGCAGGTTATAACCCGCGTAAATACTACGAAGAAGATGCAGAGTTGCATCAGGTGCTGACTCAGTTGGCCTCAGGCGTCTTTAGTCCGCAGGATCCCGGCCGTTACCGTAATCTGTTCGACCTGCTGGTCAACTTCGGCGATCACTATCAGCTGTTGGCAGATTACCGCAGCTATGTGGATACGCAGGATAAGGTTGATGAACTGTATCGCCAGCCGGATGTCTGGCAGCACCGGGCGGCTATGAACATTGCTGGCATGGGCTATTTCTCGTCTGACCGTACGATTCAGGAATATGCGGATGAGATTTGGAATATTTCGCCGGTAAGGTTGTAGTTCTGGCGGTAACATTTCTGCTCTGAGCAGGTTCCGCCCGCCAGGCGCCGGGGAGTTTCAGCCTGTCCGTGCAGGCGGTCGGGTTAAGGGGCTCGCGCCAGCCCCTTAACAATCCCGGCGTCCGGCAGCCGCCGCTGTTCCTTCGTCGTTCCCTGCGGCCTGACGGACCGTCCGGATGCGCCGTCCCTGGCGCAGCCGTCCTCGTCGCGGCTTCCTGGCCTCCGTTCTCTCCTCAGCGCGGCGGATGCCTCCGGAAACCCCCCGCCTGTGAGGGCGTATATTTTTCCGAAATACTGCTTCGCCTGTTATTAACATGCGCAATCAGAACTGAAGACAGGAAAGCCAGACGAAAATGAAAAAATGAACAGCAATAAGCTGTGATGCTTTTCTGTCATCTGAGGCGAGGCGGAAAGTCGTTTTGGCACAGGTATCAAAGCGGGGGAGTTGGGCCGGCCTTCCCGTCCCGTCCCGCTGAGCGGATGCAGGATTTCCGGATGAGCCGACAGGACGTCGGCGAAAGTCAGGCCGCGCCAGGGATGGCGCGTCCTGGCGGTCCGGCAGAAATCCTGAAGCAGCGAAGGGACCGCGCAGCGGCGGGTGGGCAGGACGGGAGCCCGGGGTCAAGGGGCCGCGGCGACTGGCGGCCCCTTGTCGGTCGCCCGCACGGGGCGGACTGAAACTGCCCGCCGCCTGGCGAGCGAAACCTTCTCAGAGTTACATAACTGTATGCCGCTCAGGCTGTAAAACCGGGAGCCCGGGGTCAAGGGGCCGCGGCGACTGGCGGCCCCTTGTCGGTCGCCCGCACGGGGCGGACTGAAACTGCCTGCCGCCTGGCGAGCGAAACCTTCTCAGAGTTACATAACTGGATGCCGCTCAGGCTGGCGAGCGAAACCTTCCCTGAGCTTTATGACTGGATGCCGCTCAGGCAACCAACCAAAAGCCACGTTCATGCAATGAACCTCAACACGTTGCCGCGCAGGCAAAAAAAACGGCACAACAGGCCGCAACCTGTTGCACCGTGCTTTCAGCACTGACGCGCGACTACGATGCCAGCGACAGCGTAGGCTTTGCCTTCGCCGCCAGCCATTCGGCAATGCGTGCCTGCTGGGCTTCGTTTAGCCACATACCTTGCTTGGTACGGCGCCAGATAGCATCATCCACTTCACGCACCCACTCATGCTGCACAAGGTAACGCAACTCCGCCTCATAAAACTCATGACCGAAGTTTTCACCCAGGTCTTCCAGCGATGTCGCATCTTTAAGCAGCACTTCGGTGCTGCTGCCGTAGGTGCGGGCGTAGTGACGTGCCATGTTTTCAGTAATGAACGGGTAACGGCGGCGCAGGCTGGCAGCGTAATCGTCGCTGCTGCCGGAAATATTACCGCCCGGCAGCACGCAGTTTTTAGTCCATGCTGCGCCCGCATCAGGATAATACTTCGACAGCTTCTCCAGCGCATGCTCGGCCAGCTTACGGTAGGTGGTTAATTTACCGCCGAAAACGGACAGCAGCGGCGTCTGACCGTTGTCATCGCGGACATCCAGGGTGTAATCGCGAGTGATCGCCTGCGGTGAATCGGACTCGTCATCACACAGCGGACGCACGCCTGAATAGGTCCAGACAATGTCGTCAGGCGTCAGCTGTTTTTTGAAATGGCCGTTGTACACCTTCAGGATGTAGTTGATTTCATTATCATCAATAGCAACGTTTTTCGGATCGCCTTTGTATTCCACGTCGGTGGTGCCGATGATAGAAAATTCATCCATCCACGGAATGACAAACACAATACGGTTATCTTCGTTTTGCAGGATATAAGCCTGCTTCTCGTTGTGAACGCGCGGCACCACAATATGACTGCCTTTGATCAGGCGGATACCATAAGGTGATTTCAGCGCCAGGCCATCGTCGAAGAACTGCTTAACCCATGGACCGGCGGCGTTGACCAGCCCTTTGGCCTGCCAGGTGAAGGTTTTGCCGCTGTCGATATCCTCAGCTTCTACCATCCACAGGCCGTTCTCACGCCATGCGCGAGTCACGCGAGTGCGGGTACGCACTTCACCACCATGTTTAACCACTTCCTGCGCGTTGAGTACCACCATGCGGGCATCGTCCACCCAGCAGTCGGAATACTCAAAACCGCGCTTGATTTCAGGCTTAAGTGCAGACTCTGCACCAAAGCTCAGGCTTTTACTGCCCGGCAGACTCGTGCGCTTGCCGAGGTGATCGTACATAAACAGGCCGGTACGAATCATCCACGCCGGGCGCAGGTGCGGGCGGTGTGGTAAGCGAAAGCGCATTGGGAACGCGATATGGGGTGCCATCTTTAACAGCACTTCGCGCTCGGCCAGGGCTTCGCTCACCAGACGGAATTCATAATGTTCAAGGTAGCGCAGGCCACCGTGAATCAGTTTTGAGCTGGCGGAAGAGGTCGCGCAAGCCAGGTCCCGCGCCTCTAGCATTAACACCGACAGTCCGCGTCCTGCAGCGTCTGCTGCGATGCCAGCACCGTTGATGCCGCCGCCGATAACGATCAGGTCTTTGGTTTCCACGTTGTCTCCTCCGATGTTCGGAATAGTTCACTTATGTTCGTTTTCGAGCATAATCATAATCGCAAACCAACATTGATGCCAGTATTTAACCACCTAAAAACAATTTTGCGTGATATGGATAACATTATCTGGGTGCAAAGGTGAATAGTCGTAGTGATTGTCAGGTTATTGGCGAGGATTATCAGGTTACACTAGACGTCATTTTGCTGATGTTATGAGAGACACCATGGAAACTTACCAATGTATTGATGTTCATCAGGCTCAACAGCGGCTGGCACAAGGCGCAGTAATGGTGGATATCCGCGATGCGCAAAGTTTTGCTCTTGGTCATGCCAACGGCGCCTTGCATTTATCAAATAACAACCTTAATGATTTTATCAGTACAACCGATACAAGCCTGCCGGTGCTGGTAATGTGCTATCACGGCAACAGCAGTAAAAGTGCAGCGGATTATCTGCACGCCCAGGGATTTACCACTGCTTACAGTATTGATGGCGGGTTTGATGCCTGGCGCGCCGCCTTCCCTCAACAGGTGACCAGTGGCGCTGAGTGACTGGTCAGGCGTAACACGGAGAGTGAGTAATGCGCATTACCCAATTTAACCAGCCGCGCATGGCGCAGGCTTTTGTTGACTATATGGCAACGCGCGGCGTGAAATTGCGTATTGAACGTGAAAGTCATTACGTCATTATGCTGGATGATGAAAACCAGCTCTCGATGGTCGAAAACGAACTTCAGCAGTTTGTGCGCGATCCCAACCATCCGCGCTACCAGGCGGCAAGCTGGCACAGTGGTAAAACCGACAGCGGGTTGCGCTATGAGCAAAGCAATATCTGGGCAAACATCCGTGAGCGTGCCGGGCCGTTGACCATGGTGGTTATGTTTGCCTGTATCGCGGTATTTGTGCTGATGCAGGTACTGGGCGATCGTACCGTAATGTACTGGCTGGCGTGGCCAGATGCCGATCAACATTTTGAGGTCTGGCGCTGGTTCAGCCATGTGCTACTTCACTTTTCGCTGTTGCACATCCTGTTTAATCTGATGTGGTGGTGGTATCTCGGTGGCGCCGTAGAAAAACGGCTGGGCAGCGGTAAGCTTTTTGTTATTTTTATCATTTCCGCACTGCTCAGCGGCTGGCTTCAGTCGAAATTTAGCGGTATCTGGTTTGGCGGCCTGTCCGGTGTGGTCTATGCGCTGATGGGATACTGCTGGCTGCGGGGTGAACGCGATCCCGACAGCGGTGTTTATCTGGAGCGTGGGTTAATCGGCTTTGCGCTTGTCTGGTTGGTGGTGGGCTGGTTTGGTGCATTTGGTCTGGCTATCGCTAACGCAGCACACGTTGGTGGATTGCTTGTCGGACTGGCAATGGCGTTTGTCGACACACACAAGCGTAAACGGTAGTCACACCGAATAAGAATAAGCCCGAAACAGGAGAGGAATGTGAAGCAGACGCAACGTCATGACGCCATTATTGATCTGGTTCGGCGTCAGGGATATGTCAGTACTGAGGAACTGGTCGATCATTTTGAGGTCAGCCCACAGACAATTCGTCGTGATTTAAACGACCTTGCCGATCAAAATAAAATTCAGCGCCATCACGGCGGCGCGGCCTTGCCTTCCAGTTCAGAGAATACCGCCTGGCAGGATCGCAAGATGATGTGGTCAGCAGAAAAAGCGCGTATTGCACAGCGAGTGGCCAGCCAGATACCGGACGGCGCAACGCTGTTTATCGATATCGGTACCACGCCGGAAGCCGTGGCTCATGCGTTACTAAATCACAGTGATTTACGCGTGGTGACCAATAACCTGAACGTGGCAATGCTGTTGATGGGCAAGCCAGACTTCAGGGTCATCATCGCTGGCGGAGAAGTGCGTACCCGTGATGGTGCGGTCATGGGGGAAGCGACGCTCGATTTTATTTCACAGTTTCGTCTTGATTACGGCATCCTCGGGATCAGCGGCATCGATATGGACGGATCGCTGCTGGAGTTTGACTACCACGAAGTCCGCACCAAACGCGCCATCATCGAAAACTCCCGCTGTGTCATGTTGGTAGTAGACCACTCGAAATTTGGCCGTAACGCGATGGTCAATCTGGGTAATATGAGCCAGCTCGACTATCTCTACACCGATAAGATGCCGCCTGGCAGCATCATGAAAGTTATTGAACAGCATGAGGTTCACCTCGAACTCTGCTGAGACCTGCACGCCAGTCAGATCACTGGCGTTTTTCAAACCTGCCTGTCGCTTTTTTCTCCACTCGCGTATTTAATTAAAATGGCCGCCAGCACTATGGCTGGCCCATGCGCATTCCATTTTTGCTTTACCCATATGGATACAAAAGGGAGTGATATGCCACAGCAGAAATTTAACAAATCCCGTTTTCAGGCTGCGTTAACTCGCCACTGGCAACGTCTTGGTTTCTCCTCCGCCAGACAGATGACGCCGCACCAGTGGTGGCAGGCACTGAGTGCCACGATTAACGAATTGCTCAACGCCCAACCGGCGGTCCGGGGCGCGCAACCCCAGCGTCACGTTAACTATCTCTCAATGGAGTTTCTGCTGGGGCGCCTTACAGGAAATAACCTGATGAATCTGGGATGGTACGACGAGGTCAAATCCCTGCTGGCGGAATACCAGGTTGAGTTAAGCGAATTACTGGAAGAAGAAGTTGATCCGGCATTGGGTAACGGTGGCCTGGGCAGACTGGCTGCCTGTTACATGGACTCAATGGCAACGGTGGGCCAACCCGCGACCGGGCACGGGCTTAACTATCAGTACGGGCTGTTTCGCCAGCGTTTTGCAGAGGGAAAACAGGTCGAGGAACCCGACGACTGGGCGCGCGAGACGTACCCCTGGTTTCGGCATAACGCCGCGCTGGATGTCCGCGTCGCCATGGGCGGAAAAGTCATTAAGCAGGATGACGGGCGTAAAGTGTGGGTGCCCGCCATTTATCTTCGCGGAGAAGCCTGGGATCTGCCGGTAACGGGTTATCGCAATGGCGTCACCCTGCCGTTGCGGCTGTGGAAAGCTACCAGCGAGCATCCCTTTGACCTGACCCTGTTCAACGACGGTCAGTTTTTGCAGGCGGAGAAGCAGGGGATTGATGCCGCCAGCCTGACCAAAGTGCTCTATCCCAACGATAACCATCCACAGGGCAAACGCCTGCGTCTGATGCAGCAGTATTTCCAGTGTGCCTGTGCGGTGGCCGATATTCTGCGTCGCCATCATCAGGCAGGCAGAAGCATTCATGCGCTGCCTGATTTCGAGGTCATTCAGCTCAACGATACGCATCCCACTATCGCCATTCCGGAGATGCTGCGCCTGCTGCTGGATGAGCACCAGCTGAGTTGGGACGAGGCCTGGCACATCACGAGTCGTGTGTTTGCCTATACCAATCACACCTTAATGCCTGAAGCCCTGGAACGCTGGGATGAGAAGCTGATGCGTAGCCTGCTGCCGCGCCACATGATGATCATCAAAGAGATCAACCGTCGCCTCAAACAGCAGGTTAAACAGCGCTGGCCAGATGACAAAGCGCTATGGAACAAGTTAGCCGTGGTCGCCGAGGGGCAGGTCAGGATGGCCAATCTTTGCGTTGTCAGTGGTTTTGCGGTGAATGGCGTGGCGGCCCTGCATTCCGGGTTGGTCGTGACGGATCTTTTTCCTGAGTACCATCAGCTCTGGCCGCAGAAGTTTCATAACGTCACCAACGGCATTACGCCGCGCCGCTGGATAAAGCAGTGCAATCCTGCGCTGGCTGGCCTGATTGATGACACCCTGAAGCGTGAATGGGTCAACAACCTGACCGCGCTGCAGGGCCTGGAGCCTTACGCCGACGATCCCGTTTTCCGTGAGCGTTTTCGCGCGGTGAAGCAACACAACAAAGCGCGGTTAGCCACCTATATTGCTCAGCACACCGGCATTGTGGTTAACCCAAACGCGATTTTTGACGTGCAGATCAAGCGGCTACATGAATATAAACGTCAGCATCTGGGTCTGCTTCATATTCTGCACTGCTATAAAAACGTCCGCGAAAACCCCAATGACGCCAGTATCATCCCCAGAGTATTTCTGTTTGGGGCAAAGGCGGCACCAGGCTACTACCTGGCAAAGAACATTATCTATGCCATTAACAAGGTGGCAGAGGTGGTGAACAACGATCCGCTTGTCGGCGACAAGCTGAAAGTGGTTTTTATGCCGGATTACCGCATCACGGCAGCCGAGTACCTGATTCCCGCCGCCGATCTGTCAGAGCAGATTTCCACCGCAGGTTATGAAGCTTCCGGCACCGGCAACATGAAACTGGCACTGAATGGCGCGCTGACTATCGGCACGCTGGATGGCGCCAACGTGGAAATTGCGGAGCAGGTAGGGGCAGAAAATATCTTTATTTTTGGCAATACCGTGGATGACGTTAAAGCCCTCAAGGCCGGAGGCTATAAACCGCAAAAAGTCCGTAAGCACAACAAGGAACTGGATGAACTATTGAAGTCACTGAAAAAAGGAACGTTCAGTCATGGCGATAAGCATGCATTCGACCTAATGTTGGATAGCCTGACAAAAAATGGCGATCCCTGGCTGGTGCTGGCGGATTATCAGGCCTATATCGATGCGCAGAAACGGGTTGAGGCCTTGTGGCGCGATCGGGAAGCCTGGACGCGCGCGGCCATTCTCAATACGGCGCGAACCGGTATTTTTAGTTCGGATCGGTCGATTCGGGACTATCAACAGCGCATCTGGCAGGCGCAACGCTAAGGAATTGCGATGAAATCCACTTCACTTGATAAAGCCGCCCAGGCGGCGGGAATAGCGCTCACCTATTTCGATGCGAACGGTGAACCTGAAGCCATCAGCGATGATACCAAACGCGCCTTACTGGCCATAATGGAAAACCCGCAAAAAGCCGGTAAATCTCCGCTGCCCCCCGTCGTGGTTTTTAGCGGTAACCGCAAACGCGAGCTGACGCCTCAGATCGACGGCAGCTTCCGCTGGCAGTTGCAGACAGAGAAAGGCAAAACCTTTAGCGGAATCCTTGAAGGCGGTGCGCCCTTTAAACTGCCTTCGCCTCTGGGACAGGGTTATCACCAACTGACCTTGATCAAGGGCAAGCGTGAGTGGCAGACGCGCGTGATTGTGACACCGCGCCGTTGTTATCTGCCACCGGCCTTGCGCGCCGGAGAGAAACGCTGGGGGGCGCTGGTTCAGCTTTATACCGTGCGTTCAGAGAAAAACTGGGGCATCGGTGATTTTGGCGATCTGGAAATGCTGCTGGAGCAGCTTGCCGCACGCGGCGGCGACTTTGTTGGCCTGAACCCGTTGCATGCGCTCTATCCGGCCAGCCCCGCTTTTGCCAGCCCCTACAGCCCGTCATCGCGCCGCTGGCTGAATATTATTTACATCGATGTGGCACAGGTTGCCGATTTTCAACAAAGCAGCGCGGGTCAGAAGTGGTGGAAAAGTGCCAAAACCCAAAAGGCGTTAAAGCAAGCCCGTGAAAGCGAATGGGTGGATTATGACGCGGTTATGGCACTGAAAATTACGGCATTACGTCACGGCTGGGCCCGGTTCCAGTCGCGCGATGCGCAAGACGCACAGAAGCAGCAGTTTGCGGATTTCATCCAGCAGGGGGGCGACAGCCTGCGCTATCAGGCGGCTTATGAGGGGCTTCAGGCTGAAATGCAGGGGGAAGGGGCTACGCACGCGGGCTGGACGACCTGGCCTGAGCGCTGGCGTAACAGTCAGTCTTCTGACGTTCAACGCTGGTGTGAGCAGCACGCGGATGAGATTGCCTTCTGGCAGTGGTTACAGTGGCTGGCACAGCAGCAGTTCGCTCAGTGTTGGGCACGGAGCCAGGCGCTGGGCATGAGCGTGGGGCTGTATCGTGATTTAGCGGTCGGTGTGGCCGAAGGCAGTGCCGAAACCTGGCACGATCCGGAGCTGTACCGCCTTAAGGCATCCATTGGCGCGCCGCCCGACAGGCTAGGGCCGTTGGGGCAAAACTGGGGGCTGCCGCCAATGGATCCTCACGTCTTGCAGGCCAGAGGCTATCAACCCTTTATCGATATCCTGCGCGCCAATATGCGTGACTGCGGGGCGCTACGTATCGACCACGTCATGGCTCTGCTGCGCCTCTGGTGGGTTCCGGCAGGTGAAACGGCGGATAAAGGCGCCTACGTCGCTTACCCTGTGCACGATCTGCTTGGCATTCTGGCGCTGGAAAGCCAGCGCTTGCGCTGTATGGTGATTGGGGAGGATCTCGGTACGGTACCTAAAGAGATCGTCAGTCTGCTGCGCGACAGCGGCGTGTTTTCCTGGAAAGTCTTGTGGTTTGAGCAGGAAAAACAGGGGAATTACCGTGCCCCCGAGGCCTATCCACGCCAGTCCATTGCCAGCGCCAGTACGCACGATCTTCCCACGCTGACCGGCTTCTGGAGTGCAGGTGATTTAGAGCTTGGCGAGAAAATCGGGCTTTATCCAGACGGGCAAACGGTACAGAACCTGCAGCAGCAGCGGATAAAGCAAAAACAGGCCCTACTGGATGCTCTGCATAAAGCGGGAGCCGTACCGGCACGCAGCGCGAAGCGGGCGGATGCGCTGGCGATGACGGCCGAACTGAATCAGTCCGTTCACCGTTTTCTGGCGGACACGAACAGTGCGCTGCTGGGGCTACAGCCGGAAGACTGGCTGGGGATGACGACGCCGGTGAATGTGCCGGGTACGGTCGATCAATATCCCAACTGGCGGCGCAAGCTCGCGCAGCCGCTGGAGCGCATTTTTGCCGACGATAACGTGAATAAGCTCCTGAAAACCGTGACTAAACGACGCAAGGCAGGATAACGGAAGCGCGCGACAGCCGGGCTGTCGCGCGTAAACATCAGTAGAAAGAGTGCTCGCCACGCTGGTGTTCGGTGATATCGCGCACGCCTTTTAGCTGCGGGAACGCCGCCAGCAGTTCTTTCTCGATGCCATCTTTGAGGGTGACGTCGATCATCGAACAGCCGTTACAGCCGCCGCCGAATTGCAGAATAGCAAATCCGTCGTCGGTGATTTCCATCAGCGAAACGCGACCGCCGTGGCCTGCCAGCTGCGGGTTAATCTGAGCCTGTAACAGGTACTCAACACGCTCAACCATTGGCGCATCATCGGAAACTTTGCGCATTTTGGCATTAGGCGCCTTGAGCGTCAGCTGCGAACCCAGGTTATCCGTTACGAAGTCGATTTCAGCGTCTTCCAGATAGGGCGCGCTCAGCTCATCCACATAGGCTGACAGCTTTTCAAATTTCAGTTCAGTATCTGTCGCTTCTACCGCATCCGGTGGGCAGTAGGACACACCGCATTCGGCAGTTGGCGTACCCGGGTTAATCACGAATACGCGAATCTGGGTGCCATCTTCTTGTTTGGATAGCAGTTTTGAAAAATGCTCTTGGGCAGAATCAGTAATTCGGATCATGTCAGTTGCTCAATAGTTGACTAATTTAGTTGGTTATAATACGCCCATCATTCAGGCTCTACAAGGTACGGCACAGGCACCACACTTGCACGCTGGCTGCGCCTCGCCCCTGTAACAGACGGCTGATTTCTCTGACCGTGCTGCCGGTCGTCACCACATCATCGATTAAGGCGATATGGCGTCCGTTGACATCCGTTTCAAGGCAAAACGCGCCGCGTAAATTGCGGCGCCGCTGACGGGCACTCAACTGATGCTGAACGGCGCCTGCGCGCTGGCGGGATAACGCCAGGCTGAATTCACACCCCAGCCAGTGTGCCAGCGGCGTTGCCAACAGGGCCGTCTGGTTGTAACCGCGCCGCCAGCAGCGTCGGGCATGCAGCGGAACACACATCAGTAAGTCGGGACGAACGGTCTGTCCTCTGCGATACGCATTGAGCCAGCTTAGCAAAAGCAGCCGGGCCAGCATCACCCTGAGTGCGGTAATACCCGAAAATTTTAATTGATTCACCCATGTGCTGAGCGGGGGCTGATAGTGGCTGACGCAAATTAGCGCCTGCCAGGGCGGCGGTTTGAGCAGGCAACGACCGCAGGGCAGGGCATCGGATGCGGCAGGCAGCCCGCAGCACGGACACAGTGACGGCAGCCGTGGTAGCTGGCGCAGGCAAATGCTGCAGAGTCCATGCAGGGCAATTCGCAAGGGTAACTGACATAGCCAACACGGGGCGGGCATTGGTAGCATAGTGACCTCCTTATCAATCATGGAATAGTAACGGATGAGCTCACTTTACTGGCATACCTGTGGCGAAGGAGATGACGATCTTGTGCTGCTGCACGGCTGGGGACTGAATGCGGAAGTGTGGCAAAACATTGTGCCGCGACTCAGTGCACAGTTTCGCCTGCACCTGGTGGATCTGCCTGGCTATGGTCGCAGCCGCGGGTTTGCTGCCCTGTCGCTGGAACAGATGGCGCAGGCACTGGTGCCCTTTCTGCCGCCTCGCGCCATTGTGCTGGGGTGGTCGCTTGGCGGGCTGGTTGCCACACAGCTGGCGTTGAGCGAGCCAGAGCGGTTACGCGCCCTGATTACGGTGGCTTCTTCGCCCTGTTTTACTGCCCGCGATGACTGGCCGGGTATTGCCCCCTTAACCCTGCATAACTTCCAGCAGCAGCTCAGCCACGATTTTCAGCGCACCGTCGAGCGTTTTCTGGCGCTGCAGACCATGGGAACGGAAACCGCTCGGGCGGATGCACGTAAGCTCAAGGAGGTAGTATTGTCGCAACCGATGCCAGACGTGGACGTGCTTAATGGCGGCCTGTCGATTCTGAGCGACGATGATTTGCGTGACAGGCTTACGGCCATTACGCTGCCCTTTTTGCGGATGTATGGCGCGCTGGATGGCCTGGTACCGCGCCGGATTGTGCAGCAACTCGATCCACTTCTACCCGCGTCACCGTCTGTCGTAACGGACAAAGCGGCACATGCCCCCTTTATTTCGCACCCGGATGCATTCTGCCAGCACATTTTTACATTTATCAGCAAATTAGACAGATAACCCTGGCCGTCACTGGCAAATTTCTGCGTAGCGGCAATACTTCATGAGTGAGCAAGGCCGCTGCACTTCTATGCGATTAGTCAGGGAGATGACTATGCCGTTCGATATAGCCTTAAGCGATTTGCGGCTGCTTACATCTCAACAATGGATCATGAATGAGGGTAGACAAATGAAGGTTATGAAATGGGTTGTTGCATCAATGATGATGGGCGCAGTGTCATTCTCTGCTCTGGCGGCGAAAGAAGTCACCAAAGAAGAAGTGCAGAAGATGCATCTGACCAAAATCGGCACCGTAAATACCACGGCCGAAACCACGTCGCCGATGGATGCCAAGAAGAAGCTGTCAGAGGCCGCTGACGAGAAGGGTGGCAAATACTACCTGGTGATCGCGGGTCGTGAGCACGGTAAGTTCAGTGCGACAGCGGAAGTGTACAAGTAATTATCGTAGCCACATGAATTGCCAGGCATCCAGCGTTACTGGCTGGGTGCCATCAATTTTCTCACCGCTTACCACATCCTGAAAAAGATGCGCCTCTGGTAACGAGGCCTCAATCTGCCTGCCACTGAGATTAAACACACACAGTAATTCATCACCGTCGTTATGCGAATAACGCTTCATGATGAGCAGGGCATTATCGCTCTGAAACAACGTCATCGGGTTGTCGGGATGAAAGGCCGCCAGGCGACGACGCTGCTGAATCAGTTTGCTCAGCCGGGTATAAACCTGATGGCGTAAGCCGGTGCTGTTCACCAGTGCGTCTTCGATAGCGGAGAGCGAATATTTTTGCCGGTTGATGGCCCGGTTATGGCCTGCCTCACGTACGCCGTCATAGTCATTACGCGATCCCAGGATGCTTTGAATATAGACGGCTGGAACACCCGGAAAGGCCAGTAAAATAGCATGCGCCAGCATAAAGCGTTTGAGGCGCGTTTCGTCGTCATCGCCTTCACGGTTAAGCGCGTCGAAATAGGTCACGTTGATTTCGTATGGGCTGGTGCTGCCGTCAGGATTGTTTTTATAGGAGATTAGCGCCCCCTCCAGTGCCAGATCGCGCACCAGCGCCGTGATCTCCACCTCCGATAAAATCCCACGTGCCGGATTGAGACCTATACCATCGTGCGAGGCCAGGAAGTTAAAAAAGGTTGTATTGCCATTGCCCACCTGCAGGGTGCTGGCCCATTGACGCAGAGCGCGAGCCGATCCGGTGTGGATGGCGTGTAGCACCAGCGGCGGCAAGGAAAACTGATACACCATTTGGGCTTCGTCTTGCCCGTTACCAAAGTAGCTGATGTTGTCTTTGTGCGGCACATTTGTTTCGGTGATGATGACGGTGCCGGGTGCGACCACGTCGGCAATGGCGCGAAACAGTTTGACCAGCAGATGCGTTTTTTCGAGATGAATACAGTTCGTGCCCGGCGTTTTCCACATGTATCCCACCGCATCCAGTCGCACATAGTCCGCGCCACGTTTCAAATAGTCGAGCAGCACCTCTACCATGCGCACCAGCACCCTGGGACGGGCGAAGTTAAGGTCAATCTGATCGGCACTGAACGTGGTCCAGACAAAGCGGATTTCACCGTTTTCCAGCGTAAAGGGGGTGAGCAACGGTGATGTTCGTGGCCGCGTGACCGCGCTGAGGTCAGTGGTGGGCGGCAGGCTGATAAAAAAATCATCCCAGCCCTCATCCTGAGCAAGATAATGTTTAAACCACGCGCTATGCGCTGACATATGGTTGCAGACAAAGTCGAACATCAGGCGCGTTTCCTGATGTAGCAAGGCAATGTCCTGCCAGTCGCCACATAGCGGATCGACCTGATGGTAGTTAATGACCGAAAAGCCGTCGTCAGACGAATAGGGATAAAACGGCAGGAGGTGCACCAGCGGAAACGTAGCGTGCAAATGCTGCTGGTAGAAACGTGAAAAGGTGTTGAGTGTGGGTTTGCCCGGTTCGCGGAACTGATCGGCATACGTTATCAGCACCACGTCCTGCTCATCCCAGTGGGTCTTTCTCGGCAGCTTAGTGGTGTCACGGGCTTCAACGATCGTGGCGAGCAGGCGTTCACGCAGAGCCTGAGGAAAGGCATCGGCATAAATCTTATCGATTAAAGCAGTGATCTTTTCCATCATCAAAGGGTGCCACAGCAGGTGTCGTTATTATGACGGGCGTCTTTTTAGCGTAGCGTCAGGGCGGGGATTTTCAACTCAAACGTGCCAGGTCGGCCTGAAAAGCCAGTGCAAAGCAGCAGGCGTGAAGCCCCATGTCTGCAACCTCACCCGCGTCAGAGGGTAAACAGGGGCGGCCTGGAACGCTTTTTCTGTGCAGATAAAACGAGCGACCTGCGAGAGAAGGATGGCAGTCACCTCCTTCTCCATGACGGGGATAAGAGGTGACTGTGTGGTGCGTAACTAGCGTTTTTTACCGAATGCCGCCGCCAGCGCGTCGCCCATAGCGCTGTTGCCCGCGGGCTGGCTGGCAGGACGTGCGCGGCCTTTGTTCGCGGCCGGACGTTTTTCTTCGCGTGGCGCACCGCTCTTAGCGCCACGCGCGTTGCCTTCTCCCGGCTGCTCGTCAAGGCGCATGGTTAAGGCAATGCGCTTCCGTTGCAGATCCACTTCCATCACTTTAACTTTAACGATGTCGCCCGCTTTTACGACCTGATGAGGATCTTCCACAAACTTGTCCGACAGCGAAGAAATATGAACCAGGCCATCCTGATGCACGCCAATATCGACGAACGCACCAAAGTTGGTGACGTTGGTCACGGCGCCTTCCAGCACCATGCCTGGCATCAGGTCATTCAGGGTTTCCACGCCTTCGGCAAACTGTGCCGTTTTAAACTCAGGACGGGGATCGCGGCCCGGCTTTTCCAGCTCTTTTATGATGTCGGTCACAGTCGGTAAACCAAAGCGGTCGTCGGTGAAGTCCAACGCTTTCAGGTTACGCAGGCTGGTGGGATTGCCCATCAGTTCACTCAGCGCCTGCTCGGTCGCGGCCAGAATGCGTTCCACCACCGGATAAGCTTCCGGGTGCACCGTCGAGGCATCCAGTGGATTATCGCCGTGGTTAATGCGCAGGAAGCCAGCGCACTGCTCAAATGCTTTAGGCCCAAGACGGCTGACCTTGAGAAGCTGCTGACGGTTCTGGAAACGGCCGTTTTCATCGCGCCAGCCAACAATATTTTGTGCCATCATGCGGGTTAATCCGGCCACGCGCGTCAGCAGCGGTACCGAAGCCGTGTTGAGATCGACACCGACGGCGTTCACACAGTCTTCCACCACCGCATCCAGTTTTTTCGCTAGCTGGCTCTGGCTGACGTCATGCTGATACTGGCCGACACCGATCGATTTCGGATCGATTTTCACCAGTTCGGCCAGCGGATCCTGCAGGCGACGGGCGATCGACACTGCGCCGCGCAGTGAGACATCCAGATCCGGAAATTCCAGCGCAGCTAATTCAGACGCGGAGTAGACTGAGGCGCCCGCTTCGCTGACGATCACTTTCTGGGCGGTGACCTGGGGGAACTGTTTTTGCAGATCCAGAAAGAAGCGCTCGGTTTCACGTGAGGCGGTGCCATTACCGATGGCGACCAGTTCCACCTGATGTTTCACGCACAGCGCCGCGACCGCTGCTGCCGCCTTGGCCGTTTGCCCTGTATGCGGATAAACGGTATCGGTGGCGACCAGCTTGCCGGTCGCGTCAACCACGGCCACTTTCACACCGGTACGCAGGCCGGGATCCAGGCCCATCGTGGCCCTCATGCCCGCAGGTGCCGCCATTAACAGGTCGTGCAGGTTACGGGCAAAGACGTTAATGGCCTCGTCTTCCGCACGCTCGCGAACGGTACCCATCAGCTCGGTTTCCAGATGCAGCATGACTTTGATGCGCCAGGTCCAACTGACCACGGCCTTGCGCCAGCTGTCAGCCGGCGCGTTATTCAGTCGCAGATTCAGGTGTTCTGCAATCAGGGTTTCACCGTGGCTTTCGCGCGGTGGCTCATCAAACTGCGGGTCGGCATTCAGCGACAGCTGTAAAATACCTTCATTACGACCGCGCAGCATGGCCAGCGCGCGATGCGAAGGGACGCTGTGCAGCGGCTCATGGTGATCGAAGTAGTCGCGGAATTTCGCACCTTCTTCCTCTTTGCCTTCCACCACGTTTGAGACCAGATGGGCATTTTTCCACAAATAGTGGCGGACTTTAGCCAGCAGGGCGGCATCTTCAGCAAAGCGCTCCATCAGGATATAACGCGCGCCATCCAGCGCCGCACGAACGTCAGCGACGCCGTTATCCACATTCACATAACCTGTTGCCAGCTGCTCAGGGTCCTGCGAAGGATCCTGCCATAAGGTATCGGCCAGGGGTTCCAGCCCGGCTTCAATCGCGATTTGGCCACGCGTACGGCGCTTAGGCTTATAGGGCAGGTAGAGGTCTTCAAGTTCGGTTTTGCTGAGGGTGGTATTGATGGCATTCGCCAGGTCGTCGGTGAGTTTTCCCTGTTCTTCAATAGATTTCAGGATGGCCTGCCGACGCTCGGATAATTCACGCAGGTAGCTGAGGCGGGTTTCGAGCTGGCGGAGTTGGGTATCATCCAGGCCGCCCGTCACCTCTTTACGATAACGTGCGATAAACGGCACGGTATTCCCTTCATCCAACAGGCGGACGGCCGCATCAACTTGCTCAGGGCGCGCCTGTAGCTCACTTGCAATTAGCTGGCTAAGAACATTCATCATCGGACTATTATGCTTTCTGGGTTGAGAAATAGCCGATAGTTATACGGATTGATGGCTGAAATTGCCAGAGAAGCGGCCTGCTTTCAGCGATATTCTGAATCAGCCTTCAACATAGCTAATTTCGTTGACATACCAGCATGCCGGGCCCGCTGGCGTTTCTACTACCGCCGCGTCGCCGACGGCCTTTTTTAACAGCGCCCGCGCCATGGGCGAGTCAATTGAGATGTAATCTTTGCGGCCAAAAATCTCATCGTAACCCACGATACGGAAGCGCTTTACATCGCCTTCATCATTTTCGACTTCAACCCAGGCGCCAAAAAACACTTTGCCATCCTGCTGGGGTGAATAATCCACAATGCGCAGTTGCTCAAGGCTCTTGCTCAAATAGCGCACGCGACGGTCAATTTCACGCAGGCGTTTCTTATTGTATTGATAATCCGCATTTTCGCTGCGGTCACCGAGGCTGGCGGCCCAGGTCACTTTTTTGGTGACTTCAGGTCGCTCTTCACGCCACAGGTGATCGAGTTCAGCTTTTAAGGTGTTGAAACCTTCTCGGGTAATCAGTCGGGTTCTCATGGTACAAGCCGGTCAAATCGAAAGAGGATCAGTGTAAAGCAAATCGTGCGTGGCGAAAAAGAGGTGGGAAAAGGGTTTTTTCCTGTTAAAAAACCCTTATAGGGCGATGACAGAGGATGGGGCTGTCATATCCAGACCGGTGCGGTTCCGTGACGACAGGAATTACTTACCGGCTTTGGTCGAGGTGGTCGTCGAGGTGCTGCTGCTGGTGCCGTCACCGCCGCCGCCGCCAGCCGTTGCCAGTCCAACGCCCAGCAGAGCGGCGATTGCGCCAATACCAATCGCGTTGGAGTTACCCTGAGCGGTAGTCGTTGCCTGTGCGCCCGCGGCTTCACCGGTTGCAGTTGCGGCATAAGTCTGACCGACGCTGGCCAAAGCCAGTGCGCTCAGCAGTAAAATCGTTTTTTTCATTATGGTTTCCCCGTAAAGCGGCAAGTTGGTGTCGCTATAGTGTGGGTGAAATCCATTGGGCCGCAAAGCGGGCTTTACTGTTTGATTTATCTCTCTTTACCTGTAGATGGCCTTGTTCGTGACGCTTCTCAAACTAATCCGAGAGAGGTCGCGTATTAACCTGTTTTTTTTCCGAATATTATGCTGTTATTAGTCAAAAAAACCGCACTATCAGGGATTCGTCGTCAGATACGAACGTCATTTAAGTCAAATTTCCCGGCAAGCGCTTGAATTTGCAAGTGCTGTGTCACAGTGCGCCGGGTCTAAACCAGTGAATAGCGGAATTTTACCCAATATTTCAGATTTGCCGTATTCTGTTCAACGCCGTGGTCATTACGCAGCTTGCCCGGCCGTCAGACCATAATTTAAATATAAGCTGCTGTTTAATATGCTTTGTAACAATTTTGACTAGAATATAAACCATTAAACACTGTCACTGTGCCGCATCTTTTTTTAACAATATCGGCTCAGGCAATCGCGCCTTTGGGAGTTAAAAATGCAAGAAAACTACAAGATTCTGGTCGTCGATGACGATATGCGTTTACGTGCACTGTTAGAGCGCTATCTTACCGAGCAGGGCTTTCAGGTGCGCAGTGTCGCCAACGCCGAGCAGATGGACCGTCTGTTAACCCGCGAATCCTTCCATTTAATGGTGCTTGATCTGATGCTGCCTGGCGAAGATGGTCTTTCCATTTGCCGCCGCCTGCGCAGTCAGAGCAACCCGATGCCTATCATTATGGTGACCGCCAAGGGCGAAGAAGTGGATCGCATCGTTGGGCTGGAAATCGGTGCTGACGACTATATTCCAAAGCCGTTCAACCCACGTGAGCTGCTGGCGCGTATTCGCGCGGTATTGCGCCGTCAGGCCAATGAGCTGCCCGGTGCGCCGTCCCAGGAAGAAGCGGTCATCGCTTTTGGCAAGTTCAAGCTTAACCTGGGCACGCGTGAGATGTTCCGTGAAGACGAACCTATGCCGTTGACCAGTGGTGAATTTGCCGTTCTCAAGGCGCTGGTGAGCCATCCACGTGAGCCGCTGTCGCGCGATAAGCTGATGAATCTGGCCCGTGGTCGGGAGTACAGCGCCATGGAACGTTCTATCGACGTGCAGATTTCCCGCCTGCGACGCATGGTGGAAGAAGATCCGGCTCATCCACGCTACATCCAGACCGTTTGGGGCCTGGGCTATGTATTTGTTCCGGACGGCAGTAAAGCATGAGGCGGCTGCGCTTCTCGCCACGAAGTTCATTTGCACGCACCCTGTTGTTGATCGTTACCTTGCTGTTCGTCAGCCTGGTAACGACCTACCTGGTGGTGCTGAACTTTGCCATTCTTCCCAGCCTGCAGCAGTTTAATAAAGTCCTCGCCTACGAAGTGCGTATGCTGATGACCGACCGTTTACAGCTGGAAGATGGTACGCAGCTGGAAGTGCCGCCCGCTTTTCGTCGCGAAATTTATCGTGAACTGGGTATTTCGCTCTATACCAATGCGGCGGCAGAGGAGAGCGGACTGCGCTGGGCGCAGCATTACAAATTCCTTAGCGATCAGATGGGCCAGCAGCTTGGCGGCCCGACAGACGTTCGCGTCGAGGTCAACAAAAACTCCCCTGTTGTCTGGCTCAAAACCTGGCTGTCGCCCGACATTTGGGTACGGGTGCCGTTAACGGAAATTCATCAGGGTGATTTCTCGCCGCTGTTCCGCTATACCCTGGCGATAATGTTGCTGGCGATAGGCGGTGCATGGCTTTTTATCCGCATCCAGAACCGCCCGTTAGTCGATTTAGAACATGCTGCATTACAGGTGGGCAAAGGCATTATTCCCCCACCATTACGTGAATACGGTGCGTCAGAGGTGCGTTCGGTGACGCGCGCGTTTAACCAAATGGCGGCGGGCGTTAAGCAGCTTGCCGATGACCGTACTTTGTTGATGGCGGGCGTCAGCCACGATTTACGCACCCCTTTGACGCGCATCCGGCTCGCGACGGAGATGATGAATGAACAGGATGGCTACCTGGCAGAGTCGATTAACAAAGACATCGAAGAGTGCAATGCCATCATCGAGCAGTTCATCGATTACCTGCGCACCGGACAGGAGATGCAAACTGAGCGGGCCGATCTCAACAGCGTGCTGGGCGAAGTAGTGGCCGCAGAAAGCGGGTATGAACGTGAAATCGAAAACGCCGTCATGGCCGAAGAGCTCATGCTGGAGATTAATCCCCTTTCGATTAAGCGCGCCCTGGCTAACCTGGTGGTGAACGCGGCGCGTTACGGCAACGGCTGGATCAAAGTCAGCAGTGGACGCGAGCTGCATAGGGCCTGGTTCCAGGTTGAAGATGACGGTCCCGGCATTAAGCCGGATCAGCTGGCGCATCTTTTTCAGCCATTTGTGCGCGGTGACAGCGCACGCAGCACCAGCGGCACGGGCCTTGGACTGGCGATCGTCCAGCGCATTATTGATGCGCACCAGGGTTCGCTAGAGATCGGTGACAGTGAACGCGGCGGATTACGTATCCGTGCCTGGTTACCCTTAGCGGAAAACCCGGAGTCGGGTGCCAACAACGGCAACCTTGCACTGAGCTAAACAGCAGCGGCGCGGCCCTGTTAAGCCGCGCCGCTGTGATTAACGCTGAGGACCTGCTTTTACCAACGCGGCACCGGCCGCATTATCGGTATATTTTTCAAAGTTAGTGATAAAGCGCTGGGCTAAATCATCTGCCGCCGCGTGCCACTTCTCTTCGCTTTCCCAGGTACGACGTGGGTCGAGCGTGTCGGCATCCAGATCGCCCAATGTTTTTGGCACCTGCAGGTTAAATACCGGCAGCGTTTCCGTTGGCGCATCGTCCAGTTCACCGGCCAGAATGGCGTTGATGATGGCACGGGTATTTTTCAGTGAGATACGCTTGCCACTGCCGTTCCAGCCGGTATTGACCAGATAAGCCTGGGTGCCGGCGGCTTCCATACGTTTCACCAGCACTTCTGCATACTGAGTGGGATGCAGCGTCAGGAAAGCCGCGCCAAAACAGGCTGAGAAGGTTGGCGTTGGCGCCGTTACTCCGCGCTCCGTGCCCGCCAGCTTCGCTGTAAAGCCCGACAGGAAATGATACTGCGTCTGCTCTGGCGTCAGTCTGGAGACGGGCGGCAGCACGCCAAAGGCGTCGGCGGTCAGGAAAATGACTTTCTTCGCATGGCCTGCTTTGGAAACCGGCTGAACAATATTGTCGATATGGTTAATCGGATAGGACACACGGGTGTTTTCGGTTTTGCTGCCGTCAGCAAAATCGATGCTGCCGTCTTCACGTACCACGACGTTTTCCAGTAAGGCGTTACGACGAATGGCGCGATAGATTTCGGGCTCAGCCTGTTCAGAGAGGTTAATCGTTTTCGCGTAACAGCCGCCTTCAAAGTTGAACACGCCGTCATCGTCCCAGCCGTGTTCGTCGTCACCGATTAACTGGCGGTCCGGATCGGTAGAAAGCGTGGTTTTACCCGTGCCGGACAGGCCAAAGAAGACCGCGACATCGCCTGCTTTACCTACGTTGGCGGAGCAGTGCATAGAGGCAATGCCCTTCAGCGGCAGCAGGTAGTTCATCACCGCGAACAGGCCCTTCTTCATTTCTCCGCCGTACCATGTGCCGCCAATCAACTGCATACGTTCGGTCAGGTTAAAGGCAACGAAGTTCTCGGAATGCAGCCCTTGCGCCTGCCAGTCAGGGTTGGTGCATTTAGCTCCATTCATCACCACAAAATCGGGCGTGAAGTTATCCAGCTCAGCCGCGCTCGGCTGAATGAACATGTTTTTGACGAAGTGCGCCTGCCAGGCAACCTCGGTAACAAAACGCACGCTCAGGCGTGAATCTGGGTTAGCCCCGCAGAAGGCATCGATAACGAACAGACGCTTCCCTGAGAGCTGCCGGGTTACGCATTTTTTCAGCGCCTGCCAGGTTTCCTGGGACAGGGGCTGGTTATCGTTCTTTCCGGTTCCTTGATCGTTCCACCACAGCGTATCGCGCGTGGTGTCATCACGCACAATGTACTTATCCTTGGGTGAGCGCCCGGTAAAAATCCCGGTATCAACGGCGATTGCACCGCTCTGCGTCAGGGTGCCACGCTCAAAACCTTCGAGCTCCGGACGCATCTCTTCCTGAAATAGCGTAGCGTAATCAGGGTTATGCACCACCTCAGTGGTATCGGTGATGCCCAGATCGGCAAGGGCTTGCGAGGTCAGGCCGTTAACGCGCATTTTACTGCTCCTTAAATCGGTGTCTGTTCTGTAGGGCAAAGAGAGTTTGGGATCGCGTCCTTAACATGCCACAGCGTGAGGGGCGGAGAGGCGATCGCGCGCAGTTTACGCTACTGTGCCAGGTGAGAAAGGCTTGTTCGTTAAAAATGAGACTTAGGGCGCGTTAAGGATGTGTTTCGAACGTTTTTAAGATGTTATGAAAGTAAAAAAAGATAATTTGCCAAGTAAATTAATGGCATAGCAGTAAGGCAGGCAGGGCGGCATAACCGCCCTGGTTCGATCAGTGAAGTCGATTACTGTTCTCAACGGAGTTGCTGCGGATCCCGGCAATGTCTACTGCATCGAATACGTAATGCGATCCACAATAGTCGCAGTTCATATCGATTTTGCCATCTTCTGCAATGATCTCGTCAACTTCATCCTGCGGCAGGGTTTTCAGCACCTCGCTGCAGCGTTCGCGTGAACATGTGCATTTATAAACAACCGGCTGCGGATCGTAAACGGTCACCTCTTCCTGGTGGTAAAGCCGCCACAAGACATCGGTTGCAGGCAAATCAATCAGCTCTTCGCTTTTAATGGTTTCTGTCAGCGTTGCCAGATGCTCAAAGTCATCTTTACTCGTATCCTGAGCCGGTAGGACCTGCAGCAGAATCCCGGCTGCGCCTGCGTCGCTGGTGCGGATAAACAGTCGGGTCGGCAACTGCTCGGAGCGCATAAAGTAGTCTTCCAGACAGTCGCTCAGCGTGTCACCTTCCAGTCCTACCACGCCCTGATAACGCTCGCCCTTTTCAGGCGTGATGGTGATAACCAGATAGCCGTTACCCACCATGCTTTTGAGCGAGCTGTCGTCAGGAATGTCACCTTTCATGCGGGCTATGCCACGTAACTCCTGCTGATTATTACCATTGATCACGGCTAAGGTCAGGGGGCCATCGCCTTGTAGCTGCACGGTAATTTCACCGTCAAATTTAAGCGTGGCGGTCAGCAAGCTGGTTGCCACCAGTAACTCCCCCAGCAGCGTTTGTACGGCTGGCGGGTAGTCGTGATTTTTAAGGATAGCGTGCCAGGTGTTTGAAACATTAACCAGTTCGCCGCGGACGGCAGCATTTTCAAACAAATAGCGGCGCAGTTGATCTTGTACAGACATAGTTTTTCTCTCTTTTGGCGGACGATAACCGGCTCAGTAGCTGGTTTACTCATCGCCCGATAACTTAAACTTCATCAAATCGCGGCGTTCTTTCTTATCGGGCCGGCGATCGGGATGGGGCATGGTCAGCGCATTCATCTTGCGTGCCAGAGCCACTTTTTCACGTTTTTCAATACTGGCTTCGGTTTCGCGGTAAAGCAGCTGTGCTTCACTGGCGGGGCGTCGCTGCTCGCTGATTTCGGCAATGACGACCGTTCGCTCCTCATTGCCCTGACGCAGGGTTAACTCAGCATCCCGTTCGACCAGTTTACTGGGTTTACTCCGCTGACCATTGTAATGAACCTTGCCACCTTCAATCATTTCGCGCGCAATCGAGCGGGTTTTGTAGAAACGCGCCGCCCAAAGCCATTTATCAAGACGAACGCCTTCGCCGGATTTCTCTTTCATTGCTGCTCCCAGAACGGAATCAGTGTGCGGTAGTCACTTATCGCACAGTGACGCTGAAAGTGTTGTTCAGAACGGCCAGAGTCAGGATTACTGACGCCCAGGCACCAGCCGATTCCCCATGATTTGGCGGCATCGAGGATGATTTCGCTGTCATCGATGAACAATGTCCGCGATGCATCAAAGCCAGTGTGCTGCTCAACCGCCTGCCACAAACGCTGATCTTCTTTCGGATAGCCAAAGGTATGGGTGGAAAGCCATAAATCAAGGTGTGGTGCCAAAGCTGTCTGTTTGAGTTTCACATCCAGATTCCAGGGATGCGCATTTGTCAGCAGGATGGTGCGTTTACCCGCGCGACGCAGTGCCTGTAGAAAAGGCAGCGTATCCGCGCGGATGCTGACACGGTGACGTTGTTCCCAGGTCATGGCATGAAT
>CM060092.1:247867-303289 GCA_030522485.1 Stenchaetothrips biformis
AGCAGAAAGGCCACGATGACGTGAGGACGAACAATATGGAAATCAAAGAACCCCTGGTCCAGTACGCCGCCCTTATCCGTCACGTTAAATTTTCCGTGTTTGGGTGAAAGCAATGTGAGGATAGTCGGGATGACCAGATGAAAGCACATAACCGTTTCATAGATTTCACCCCAGAAGGTGTAGCGGAAACGGCCATTCATGCGTGAGTTAACATACAAGGAGAGGACAAGATGCGGCAAAACGTAGGCGAAAATCAGCGACGCCGACGAATGGATGATATTCAGATTAAACAGCAGATAGGCAAGCGGCGCGGTCAGGAAGGCTACTCGCGGCAGACCAAACTGGAAATGCAACATGGCATTCAGGTAGCACAGCCGCTGTTGCCATTTTAAACCACGGCCGAACAGCGGATTATCCACGCGAAAAATTTGCGTCATACCACGGGCCCAGCGCGTACGTTGAATGACGTGCAGCCCGAGGCGCTCGGTCGCCAGGCCAGCAGCCAGTGGAATCGCCAGAAACGCCGATCCCCACCCCAGACGCTGCATTTTCAGCGCGGTGTGCGCATCTTCAGTGACCGTTTCTACTGCGAAGCCGCCGATCTCTTCCAGGGCTGAACGACGAATTACGGCACAGGAACCACAGAAGAAGGTCGCGTTCCAGTTGTCGTTACCCTGCTGAACCGGACCATAGAACAGCGATCCCTCATTAGGAATACTGCGAGCGGCACTCAGGTTGCGCTCAAACGGATCTGGCGAGTAAAAGTAGTGTGGCGTCTGCAGCAGTGCCAGCTTAGGATCTTTCAAAAACGGCCCCACCGTTGCCTGCAGGAAAGTCCGGGTGGCGACGTGGTCACAGTCAAAGACGCAAATCAGCTCGCCTTTGGTAATCTTCATCGCGTGATTGAGATTACCCGCTTTAGCATGGCTGTTATCATCGCGAGTGATGTAGCCCACTCCCACATCGGCAGCGAAAACGGCAAATTCTCTGCGTTTACCATCATCAAGCAGGTAAACCTTAATTTTATCGCGTGGATAGTCGATGCACTGAGCAGCCAGAACCGTATCGCGCACCACGTCGAGGCTTTCATTATATGTCGGGATGTAGACATCGACCGTTGGCCATAAGTGGGTGTCTTCTGGCAAGGGTTCAATAGTACGTTTCAATGGCCATGTGGTTTGCAGGAAACCCAGGATCAAAATCAGCCAGACGTACAGCTCAGCAATATATAAGCCGATGCCAAGTATCGCTTCGATTTCAGAATTAAAATGCAGGGTTTCCGTTGTTCGCCACCATATATATCGGGACGACATCAGGGCGGAAAGAATAACCATTACGACCGTTATTTTACGGCTTTTACTGACACCCAATAAAAACACCATACCGATGCTTATCAAGCCAAAAATATACTGCTTTTGGCTATCCATTGGCGTGATAATGATCACCGCAGCAACAGGTGCAAGCACCAGTAGCAGCAGGTAAAACCCGATTTTACCCATGTTCCACCCTGAAAGAGCTGTTTTTTTAAACCTGGCCTGACCAGGTCATTACATTTAATAGTTGCTGGTGTGAATCTGTGCCTGAACTTCGCCATTCCCTACATTGACATTCAGAATACTGGCGACGCGTTTAGCGATCAGTTCAATATCAAAGGCAGCGGCGGATGACGGGCTGAAATCATAAACAGATTGCTGGGAGGCATTCGCTTCACCCACACTTTCATCGCGATGAATCTGGCCTAAAAGATTATCGCCAAGACGTTGCTGAATAAAAGCCGTCACGTCACGATTAATATTCCGGCGATTGTCACACTGATTCAGAACAAAATAATGTCCGTGTTTACTGTTCAGCGGCTGACCAATCAGGCGATTTTCTTCAATATGCGGTAATAACGATACTGAGGCGGTATCGGCTAACATCACGACCAGATGCATATCGGCTAAGGTCTTTATCGCTTTAAGCGCAGGGCCGGGGCCAGGCGGAAAATCCGCGACCATGACCAGGCCGGGATAGTTCAGTAAAGTGTCGAGGCCGCGCTTAATGAAGTGAGGATCTTTGGTCAGGTTTTCTTCGAAACGTTCGCGCTGGGATTCGGTCACATTGCCGTAGGGCAGGACAAAAATATTTCCGCCGGTCGTCAGAATAGACTGGCTCCAGTCCGCCTGTTCCTCGGAGCGCGCAACAAAGCCACGTCCATCGTGCAGCGGCACGCCAAAATGAAGGCGCAGGGCGTTCTGAACATCAAAATCGATTGCTAACACTTTGCTACCTGAACGGGCCAGACTCCAGGCCAGATTCGCTGCCAACGTCGTTTTCCCCACCCCACCTTTGGGCGAGCACACACAAACTAACGGCATAAGGCAATCTTCTCCAGTAGCGGTTTTAATAACGTTTCTTTTGGTAAATTTTCTGACCCACTGCTGCGCGCGCGGAAGAGCCCGCTAAAACGGCTATGGTCTGTGGCAGGAACGTCAGTATTCGGCTGCGCCGTTACCTGCGGTATCCGCGTTTCTTTCTCAGTCACGGGCGAAACCCTCGCCGTTTCCTGTGCAACAGATTGCGCGGAGGGAGCCGGAAACAGAGGTGAGGCAGAAGAAGGGGCAACGGGCGCCACCACCTCAACATCGGGTTCACTATTGGTCAGGCTATTCATAATAGAATGCGAAGACACAGCAGCAGGCGGCGTGACAGGCTGAGAACGTTCCGTCACCTCAGGCGTGCTGAATTCGTCACCCTGAATCGGCTGGGGCTGAGGCAGATCAATACGTTGTCCCCCACTAAAAGGCATGTGCTGGTCTTCGCTCGCCAGTTGACGAATGAGAGACCATTTACTTTTATCCGCCGCTTCCTGCGATTGGCCTGACATATCCTGAAAGGCGATGTCGAGCGTTTTTGTCTTTTCCTTAAAACGCTGCAAGTCGTCGTAATTTTTCATAGACCCTGGCCTACAACTAAGGGGGGATTTTTCCAGGAATATATCATAATAATTTAAACACAGTGAGATAATTCTGATTACAAAACCGACGAATTCAATAAGAAAGCTTAATGCTAATCACTACTCTTTAGCAAAAAATGAGTACTATTTCACATATATCCGTCAAAATTGTTGAGACCATCTTAAGTTAAATATTTTCACAGTTGATTAATATCTTAGCAATCGCTGACATCAGGATAGCTGCTGTTTCAACCCTTTGTATTTCTGAGCAAAAAAAATTCATTCGATTCGGCATGTTACCGGCGAGTGTCGCTTTACCCCTGGCCGGATTCCGTGTTTTCAAATTACAGCGGGTAAAGTATTACCCGGCTAACTATTGCTAATTAGAAACCGATCGCTGTTGAAATCATTATTTTTTACGACATTTCCCTCAGTAGTCGATTTGTTTAATCCATCGATGAAGCAAAAAAATAAAGCGCCTTCATCCTGCCACAGTAGCGCGCCGGCACTGAAAACGCCCCTGTTCATGTCGCTAATGTATCAATTAGGTTGAAGACCTCTCGTTTGACCTCATCACGACCCGCTAATGATTGTGCCGGTGCGAAAAGATGATGCTGATGAACAGAACAGGCTTCGGACGCGCAGCAGCAGCGCCCAGACGGGACGTTTTACCGGCAGGATGTGGCACGGAATGTGGAACGCACATCGCACGTTGCTGGACTTTCACAGGCGAAGGGGAATGAAACCGTTGTGACGTTAAACGGACTGAATAACGACATGAACGTACGGCGGTGATGGCGGGCTCCCTGTGGTTAACCCCACAAGGATTCCGCCTGTCACTGATTAAGGCTGGCTGGCAGACTCGACCGATGCCGTTAGCTGGTTTTCATCCTGGTCAACCGCAAAGCAGGCTATCTGTTGGTCGCCATACTGCTTGAGTTGGGGCTGCAGCTGAACACAGGTGCCAAAACGACGCCGGCAGCGGGCATTAAATGCGCAGCCGGGCGGTGGATTCAGCGGGCTGGGGAGTTCCCCGGTCAGCTTAATACGTTCACGACGCTCATCAGGATTGAGTCGCGGCGTGGCAGAAAGTAGCGCCTGAGTGTAAGGATGGCGTGGATTGGCAAAAATCGCCTCTTTGCTGCCCTTTTCCACGCAGCGTCCCAGGTACATCACCATCACGTCATCTGCGATATGCTCGACCACGGATAAATCGTGAGAAATGAACACATAGGACAGCCCCATCTCTTGCTGCAGATCCATCATCAGATTAAGCACCTGTGCCCGCACGGACACGTCCAGTGCTGAAACCGGCTCGTCAGCAATCAGCACGTCTGGCTCAAGCATCAGGCCACGGGCAATGGCAATACGCTGACGTTGGCCACCCGAAAACATATGGGGATAACGATCGTAATGCTCGGTTTTTAATCCGACCTTAGCCATCATCTCCAGCGTTTTCTCGCGACGTTCCGCTTTTGTCAGCGCGGTGTTAATGACCAGCGGCTCTTCCAGTATCTGACTGACTTTTTTGCGCGGATTCAGCGAACCATAGGGGTTTTGAAACACGATCTGAATTTTCTGCCGACGCAGCTTCTGCGCCTGCGGATCGTGTTTTAACAAATCCTGACCGTGCCAGTACAGTTGCCCTTCTGTCGGCGTTTCAATCATGGTCAGTAAACGGCCCAACGTGGATTTGCCACAGCCAGACTCTCCGACAACCGCCAGCGTTTTACCGCGCTCCAGATTAAAAGAGACGCCATCCAGCGCTTTAACCAGGCGTTCCTGACCAAACAATCCTTTCTTCACCGGATAGTGTTTTTTCAGGTCGACAGCCTGCAGCAGATACTCGTGCTTTGTATTATCAGGACTCATAAGTTGGTCTCCCGGCATCGTCCAGCGGATAGTGACATTTGGACTGACGTCCCGGAATCGTCCGCAGTTCAGGTTCTTCTTTACGGCAGCGGTCATTGGCATAAGGGCAGCGCGGATTCAGCAGACAGCCCATCGGACGATCGTATTTTCCAGGCACGACGCCGGGTAACGAGGCCAGCCGTGCTTTGTCCGCCGCGAATTCCGGTAACGCCCTGAGCAGTGCCTGGGTGTAAGGATGACGCGGCGCTTTAAAGATATCCGTCGCTTTGCCGCTTTCCACCACCTGTCCGGCATACATCACAATAATATGGTGTGCGGCTTCCGCCACCAGCGCCAGATCGTGAGTGATCAGGATCAGCGCCATGTTTTCCTGCTTTTGCAGATCCAGCAGCAGTTCGATGATCTGCGCCTGAATCGTCACGTCCAGCGCGGTGGTGGGTTCGTCAGCAATCAGCAACTTTGGACGACAGGCGATAGCCATGGCGATCATCACACGCTGGCTCATCCCGCCCGAAAGCTGATGAGGATAAACATCCAGACGCGAAGCGGGGTCGGGAATCCCGACCTGATTCAGGAGGTCAATTGCCCGCTGCCGGCGGGTGCTTTTATTACCGCCCTGATGCACCTTGATGGCTTCCATGATCTGGTAGCCCACGGTATAGCAGGGATTCAGGCTGGTCATCGGGTCCTGAAAAATCATTGCAACTTCGGCGCCCACTAGCTGACGACGCTCTTTTTCAGAAATCCGCTTCAGATCGCGTTGATTGAACTCGAGTTTTTCCGCCATGACTTTGCCGGGAAAGTCGATTAATCCCATGATGGCCAAAGAACTCACGGATTTACCCGAGCCGGATTCGCCAACAATGCCGACCACCTGGCCTTGCTCAACCTGGTAGCTGATGCGATCCACTGCCCGGAACGGTGCCTTATCGTCGCCGAAATGCACCGATAATTTATCTACATTTAATAATGCCATCTCGGTGCCTCTTTACTGCTTGAGTTTCGGGTCGAGGGCATCACGCAAACCATCGCCCATCAGGTTAAATGCCAGCACAGTAAGCAGAATGACTAATCCAGGGAAAGTCACCACCCACCAGGCACTTTGCGCATACTGTAAGACGTCGGAGAGCATGGTGCCCCACTCCGGCGTTGGCGGCTGCGCACCCATTCCGAGAAAGCCCAACGCCGCCATATCGAGAATGGCGTTGGAAAAGCCTAATGACGCCTGAACAATCAGCGGCGCCAGACAGTTAGGTAAAATGTTGACGAACATCTGACGCAACATGCCTGCCCCCGCAACACCGGAAGCCGTCACATAGTCCCGGTTCACTTCAACCAGCACCGCTGCGCGCGTCAGACGGATATAGTGCGGCAGCGCGACAAAGGTTAGTGCGATAGAGGCATTGACGATCGACGGGCCAAAAATGGCGACCAGAACAAGGGCTAACAGCAGGCTAGGTAGCGCCAGCATGATATCGACAAGGCGCATAATCGTGGCATCAACCGCCCCACCGATATAGCCCGCCAGCAGGCCGAAAATAACGCCAAAAATCAGGGATAACACGACGACCATACAGCCCACCAGTAAGGACAGGCGGGCGCCATACATCAGACGCGATAAAATATCGCGGCCCACGTCGTCCGTGCCCAGGATATAGCTCCAGCTTCCCCCCTCCTGCCAGACAGGTGGATGCAGCAGCGCGTCACGGAACTGCTCCGCCGGCCCGTGCGGCGCCAGTACCTCGGCAAAGATGGCAATCAACAGCATCAAAATGATGTAAACCAGGCCGATAACCGCGCCTTTGTTACGTTTAAAATAGTGCCAGAACTCCTGAAGCGGGGTCATCGGCTTGGGTGCGACATTTACGCTTGCGGGATCAACAACAGACATGATGTCCCCTTATTTCTTGTGACGTATGCGCGGATTCACCACGCCATACAGCAGATCAACCAGCAGGTTGACCAGGATGATCAGAATAGCCGTCAGTAACACTCCGCCCTGCACAACGGGATAATCACGACGTTGCAGCGCTTCGATCAACCAGCGACCCAGACCCGGCCAGGAGAAGATGGTTTCAGTCAGAATCGCCCCTGCGAGCAAGGTACCGACCTGCAGACCGATAACGGTGACAACCGGCAACATCGCATTACGCAATGCGTGGATGACGATAACCCGCATACGCGTCAAACCTTTGGCCCGGGCGGTGCGGATATAGTCTTCACCCAGCACTTCCAGCATGGCGGAGCGCGTCATGCGAACGATGACGGCCAGTGGAATGGTGCCCAGCACAATCGCGGGCAGAATCATATGCATGACCGCATCTTTGAAGTCGCCAGGCTCCCCCCAAATGAACGTGTCGATCAGCATAAAACCGGTCAATGGATGACTGTCGTCCAGAAACACCGTATCGGCCACACGGCCCGAAACCGGCGTAAGGTTGAGCTGGACCGAGACCAGCATAATCAGCATGATGCCCCACCAGAAAATCGGCATCGAGTAGCCGGTCAGGGAAATCCCGACTGCGGTATGATCGAATACAGAGCCACGTTTGACGGCGGCCAGAACGCCGACCGGAATCCCCACGGCAACGGCGAACATCATCGCGCAGATCCCCAGTTCCAGCGTAGCTTTAAAGCGTGGGACGAATTCGGTCCATACAGGAATGCGGCTTTTCAGTGAAATACCTAAATCACCGTGCAGCACACCATTGATATAGTGCAGATACTGTTTCCACAGCGGCTGATCCAGCCCCATCATCGCCATTAATTCAGCATGGCGCTCAGGGGAGATACCGCGCTCGCCAGCCATGATCAGTACCGGATCGCCCGGAATCATATGCACAAACGCGAAGGTCAATAATGTAATACCGATGAACGTTGGGATGACAAGCCCCAGACGCCGGAGTATGAACTGCAGCATAGGCGTAAATCTCAGTCGTTTTCCTCTGGCCCTGGCCAGAGATAACATTGCTCATTAACCGCATCCGGCGACAGCAGGACGCGACGCAAAAAGCGCTTCTTTTTGTATAAGTAATTAGCCGAAAAAAAAGAGCAGCTAACAGGCGACCTGATACGATCGCCTGAGGGCCGGTAAAACCGGCCCTGACTGCAATAATCCGAAAGGTTATTCCTGAATATCGACAGTTTCGAAGTGATGTTTACCTAATGGATCAACCACATAACCCGTCACTTTCTTACTCACCGGCTCATAAACGGTGGAGTGCGCGATGATCAGCGCTGGCGCCTGGTCATGCATTACCACCTGAGCTTGCTTGTAGTACTCAATACGTTTGTTGTGGTCAGATTCCGCACGGGCTGGCTGAATCAGATCTTCAAACGGCTTGTAGCACCAGCGCGAGTAGTTAGAACCGTCTTTGGCCGCCGCACAGCTGAACAGGGTCGCGAAGAAGTTATCCGGATCGCCATTATCACCGGTCCAGCCCATCATCACAGTTTGATGTTCACCTGCTTTAGCACGCTTCAGGTACTCGCCCCACTCATAGGTCACAATCTTGGCTTTCACGCCAATCTTCGCCCAGTCCGCCTGAATCATTTCTGCCATGCGGCGCGCATTAGGGTTATAAGGACGCTGAACCGGCATCGCCCACAGGTCGATTGAGAAACCGTCAGCCATACCCGCTTCTTTCAGCAGGGCTTTCGCTTTCTCAGGATCGTAGGGGTAGTCTTTAACGTCGTTGTTATAGCCCCACATTGTCGGTGGAATCAGGTTTTTCGCTGGCTGGCCGGCGCCCTGATAAACTGCATCAATGATGGCTTTCTTGTTCACCGCCATGGTCAGTGCCTGACGCACTTTCACATTATCCAGCGGCTTTTTCTCGGTGTTAAATGACAGATAACCGACGTTCAGACCAGGCTGTTCCATCAGATTAATTTTGCTGTCTTTCTTCATGCTGGCGATATCAGCCGGGTTCGGATACGGCATGATCTGACATTCGCCTTTCTGCAGCTTGGCGTAGCGTACTGACGCATCGGGGGTGATCGAGAAAACCAAACGATCAATTTTTGGCTTGGTTCCCCAGTAATCCGGGTTCGCTTTGTACAGAATACGCGAGTCTTTTTGGTACTGCTGAAGCACAAACGGACCGGTACCTACTGGATTCAGGTCAATTTTCTCCGGTGTACCCGCTTTCAGCATGTTGTCAGCGTATTCTTTGGACATGATGGACGCAAAATCCATGCCCAGATCAGCCAGGAATGGCGCTTCAGGACGGGTCAGCACAAAGCGAACAGTATGATCGTCCACTTTTTCAATTTTGCTGATCAGCTTTGGCATATCCATACCTTCAAAGTACTCGTAGCTGCCGCCAGAGACGTTGTGGTACTTGTTGTTTTTATCTAACTGACGCTCAAAAGAGAACACCACGTCATCTGCGTTAAACTCACGCGTAGGTTTGAAATCTTTCGTCGTCTGCCATTTCACGCCGTTGCGTAAATGGAAGGTATAGGTTTTACCATCAGCACTGACGTCCCACTTTTCTGCCAAACCCGGCACCAGCTCGGTGGTACCGGTTTTGAACTCAACCAGACGGTTATAGATTGGAACAGAGCTGGCATCGTACGTCGTTCCCGACGTAAAGAGCTGCGGGTTAAACCCTTCCGGAGAACCTTCCGAACAATAAACCAGGGTTTTCGCCTGAACACCTGCGGCTACGGTCATGGCGACGAGGCTCAGACCGACCTTCAGCATCCTGGATTTGGCCAGGGAGTTGATCATGCTTTTGCTCCATTGTGATGTGTTGTTGTGTGCATTGCCTGACCTCTGGTTTTTTTATGCGGTTCAGGCGGTCCACCCTGCGGGTGTGATAAGAGTGAGATAGTTTCTTTGGATAATCCTGATTGATAAGCACCCATCAGAAAATTCTGTATCTGCACTGTTATTGACGCATCAATTTGTCAACAGTTGCAAAGAACGTCAATACAACGGTTACTTATTTACACAGAGTGTGAGGAATAGCAAGCAACGATAAAAAAAACCCATACAGACGCAATGCCATATAATGCACAGCGGCGTGGGTTTATATGCCATGTATTCTGCTACAGAGGTCTTAATTGAGCAGTGGTTTGCGCTAAAAAAAAACAGACATCATTTAGCGCCAAATGTTGGATATCTGAACGATTTACTGTGCGTTATGACGTTCACACAGCGAAAAATGCTGTTAACTTTGGGTTAAAAATGACCAACTCGCCATTTTGTGGCATAACCAAAACTTATCTTTTATCCCTCTGTAACCCTCTGATGAGAAGGCCTGCACAGCGATGAGACAATAAAACAGGCTGTCTGGAGCAGAAATTGATTTCAAGGAGGAATTATGGCGGTCCCGAAAAAAGCGTGACATGAGATATTCTAATAACCGAGGCGGGGCAATAGCGTCTGGCAGAGATGTTATTTATGCCTGTGAGAGACGGCCTCCTTTTATGCGAATTCCGCAAGTCAAATTGTCTGCCTGAATCGATTGCCACAGGGCCAGCTCTCCTTCGGGCCGTTGCGTTCGCAACGTTGTCTCGCTGCGCTCGGCGCAACCCTCCTTCGGCGGTGCTCATCCTCTTTTATTCAGGCGAAAAAAAACCTGTCTTTGCAGACAGGTTTCTTGAATATGGTCGGCGAGAGAGGATGACGCGCCCCTGCGGGACGCGCCCTTCGGGCCGTTGCGTTCGCAACGTTGTCTCGCTTCGCTCGGCGCAACCCTCCTTCGGAGGTTCTCATCCTCTTTTATTCAGGCGAAAAAAAACCTGTCTTTGCAGACAGGTTTCTTAAATATGGTCGGCGAGAGAGGATTAGGCTTACTGCGTAAGCCCCCTTCGGGCCGTTGCGTTCGCAACGTTGTCTCGCTTCGCTCGGCGCAACCCTCCTTCGGAGGTTCTCATCCTCTTTTATTCAGGCGAAAAAAAACCTGTCTTTGCAGACAGGTTTCTTAAATATGGTCGGCGAGAGAGGATTCGAACCTCCGACCCACTGGTCCCAAACCAGTTGCGCTACCAAGCTGCGCTACTCGCCGATGGGGGCGCATGTTACTGCTCCCCCCAGGAAGCGTCAACCGCTTTTTGCGCTTTGCCGCCCAATCGCCTGGAAAGCAGGCGGCCAGTGAGTTTTATGCTTTGCCACGCAAAATTGCCTTACCGCTACAGCGCTTTTGACGCTGTTCCGGCAGGTGCCTGACACCAGTTATTAGCCTGCTTAATCCCGCCATCTGGCGAGGTATAACCCAGGCAGCCCATAATGGTATCAAACAGCTCGACATGACGATGGGTTTTGCCGACGCGCTGTTGCGCCTGCAGGCGTTCGAAGTTTTCGCGGTTTGTCGCGTCAGCCAGATATTTATCTGACGCCCAGACCATCATAGGAACACGGAACTGCTCCGGCGGAGCCATTTCACGCGGCGTACCATGCAGATGCATATTGTCGCTGATCGATTCGCCATGGTCGGATGCATAAAACACGATCGCTTTTTTATCACGCAGCTGATCCAGAACGCTGTCCAGCATGCTGTCCACGTAAAGGACGGAATTATCGTAAGCGTTGATCAGTTGCGCTTTGCTACAGGTTTCATCCACGCCCATGCATTCTGGCTGATAGCGTGCAAAACTGCGCGGATAGCGCTGTGAGTAGAGATAATGTGAGCCCTTGGTGTGCAGGACAACCAGATGCTTACCCTTCGGGTAGCGCTGCAGTGAGGCCTGTAACTCAGGCACCAGCAGCATATCATCTACTGATTTACCCTGGTTACGTGGCTCAGAACCAATCTGCTCGCGGAATGAGAAATTATTGGCGTTGATGTTATCGTAGAACCAAACCTCACTTTGCATCGCAAACAGCTCAGAAGTGAAGCCCAGTTCTTTCATCACTGCGAACACATTTTGCTCTTTCAATGTTCGCCCGGGATTGTCCATGGTGCCGCCTTCGCGCACAAACATACAACGCAAAGACAACTTGGTCGCGGTATCACAAGATTCGCCACGAAATGCGACCAGATTTTTCTCTTTAGAGAGCTTAGGAGTGGTGTTTCGCTCATAGCCCAGCAAGCCCATATGATCCCAGCGGGTGGTTTCGCCAATAACAAACACCACATAGGTATCATCTAACCCCGGAGGAGCAACATAGGTATATTTCTGGGCAGGGTCCAGGAGTTCCTGATTTTCCAGCGTCTCGTCAATCCTGGTCCAGGTAAACAAACCCAGCGCGGCCAGCCAGTTAGAGGGGAGATATGAGTGCGCGACAATTCCGCCATAGCTTGGCAGATCGACGTTGGTCACTTCCTCATTCGCCTTTTGCAACTTGTCGAAGTAACGGATGGGTAACCACACGAGCGCAACGCAGGCCAGCATAATCAAAGTGGGTTTCAGGCGCTGTCCAGGCGTACGTAGCTGCTCATTGAGCGTCATACTGAGGTTGTTGCGCCAAATCATAAACAGTGGCAGCGCGCTGACCAGCACCATCCACAGGATAAAGTGATAACCCACCACCTCTTTTGACAAATCGGTATCTGTCGTCATGACTGATGCAACGATTCCGTAGCCAATGACCACATTGAAAAAGGCCATATAATAGCCAGCAGCAACAGAGATCAGGACGATCAGGGTAGCCAGAATCCGGTAGAACCATTTTCCGCCTAGCGATAACAACCGCATCAGGAAAAACGTCAGCAGCACGATAGCGACGACTTCGGTAAACGCAGTCAGCCAGTTTGTCACGGTTGATCGGGTCAGAAAGGCATTAAACCGGCGATAAAAGATTGGTAAATTCAGAAAGATACCAAGATACAGAGCCAGCAGGAGCGACAGCTTTTGCTGTGTTAATGATTTTATGTAATTCATGAAAAATGGTGTTTCCCCGGAGCGAAGCGCTTAACTAAACGTTAATCTGACTGCCATATTTCGGCAGAGTTCGCGAATTAAGCGGGCCGGATAAATAAGAAGAGTATTCTGAACGTTTTTACGCGTCATAATGCGAAGTGGCACAGTTAACCATGCGGCAACAAATTAGACCAGAGAATAATCCCGGACAGGACGTTTCAAAAACGTCACTCAGAAAGGCGCAGAGAGAAAAAAGGGCCTGTATTCAGGCCCTTGGGCGTTTAGCGAAGGATATTCAACGTGACATCAATGTTGTTGCGCGTGGCATTTGAATAGGGACAAACGATATGAGCCGCATCAACCAGTTTCTGCGCTTCGGCTTCGTCCATTTCAGGCAGGTGAATATTCAGCGTTGCTTCAATACCGAAACCATTCGGGATAGGGCCAATACCCACTTCGCCCTCAATCCATGCATCTTTTGGCATCGCAATTTTGTCACGGCCAGCAACGAACTTCATTGCCCCCAGGAAGCAAGCTGAATATCCCGCGGCAAAAAGCTGCTCCGGGTTAGTGACTTCGCCACCTGCACCGCCCATCTCTTTCGGTACACCCAGTTTCACATCCAGAACGCCGTCGGATGAGGTTGCACGACCATCACGCCCGCCGGTAGCCTTAGCTTTTGCACGGTAAACTACTTGTTCTAAAGACATATCTGTTCTCCATTACACTATTTAATCGCTTGCGACTTATTAAAAAGCACCGAGCTGTTAAGTCGGTCTGACTCGTTTCTACATCCAGATTAAAAATTTAGCGCGGCACCATGAGTTTGTCACGTAACTGGTTCAACTGCAGTTTGAGCGAATTCATTTCATCTTCGCTGCAGTCAGATGCACACTGAATCTCATCAGGAATGCTCTCAGCCTGCTGGCGCAGCGAACGCCCTGCATCCGTTAAACTCACGACGACCTGACGTTCATCCTGACGCGAACGCTGGCGATTAAGTAAGCCCGCATTTTCCAGCCGTTTCAGCAGCGGCGTCAGCGTTGCAGAATCCAGAAAGAGGCGTTCACCAATTTCTGATACGGTCAGTGAATCCTGTTGCCACAGTACCAGCATCACCAGATATTGCGGATAGGTAATATCCATCTGTGTGAGCAACTTACGGTATACTTTATGCATCGCCAGGTTGGCGGAATAAAGTGCAAAACAAAGTTGCTGATCGAGCAACAGTGGCGCAGCTTTCACTTTTTTGTCATCTTGATTACTGTTCATAGACGCAATATAAATAGCGCGCTAGTTAATTGCAAGCAATTTATGAAATGAGGTAGTGCATGCAGGATTCTCTGGAAGAACTGGCGCGTCGCTATGCCACACAAGCCCATGCCGAAACGGGTCAACGACGCAAATATACTGATGAGCCCTACATCGTGCATCCCGCTGCCGTTGTAGAACTGGTCAGAAGCATCACCGACAATCCTGTGATGCTGGCCGCCGCCTGGCTGCATGATACCGTGGAAGATACGGCGACCACCCTCAATGATATCCAGACGCATTTTGGTAACGAGGTCGCGAAGCTGGTTGAGATGCTGACCAACACGGCACCACAGAGTGCCAAGAACCGTGCCGCACGTAAAGTGGCCGATTTCCGCCATACGGCTCAGGCCAGCCCAGAGGCACAAACGATAAAGCTGGCTGACATTATTGACAATACACGTTCAATTGTTCGTTTCGATCCCCATTTCGCCCGTGTTTATCTGATTGAAAAAAGGCTTCAAATTCAATTACTCAGACAGGGCAACACAGAACTCTGGCGTCAGGCTTCTGCCAATATTGAAAATGGCATTACGCAACTGGCTGAGGCTCCCTATAACGTGCCCGAGAAGTGGTTTGTGAAGCAAGCCGCGAAATACGGTGGGTTGAGCTAAAACCCACTGCTGCATGCGGTCGCCTTTGTTTGAAGTAAACTGCACAGGGTAAGCCAGTCATCATGCACCGATCACCGATTATGTGATTTGCAGGTTTGCAGGTTTGCAGGTTTGCAGGTTTGCAGGAAACGGTAAGCCCGACCTGGGAATCCTCTATCGATTACGATCGGCACGGCTTTCTCTTTTACAGCGATCAGAGAGGGCATCTAAATGTGGAAAAAATCGCTTTTTTAAAAGTAATTAGCAAGCAGGAAAACTGTCAAAAAAATGTATTTTTAAAATAAAAAATAAATAATCATTAAGACAGAAAGAAGGTTTCATGTGATATTAGTCACGATAACTAAACGTAATGCTAGACATAAAGAATTAATATAATAGGGTGGCACTATGTTTAATGAGAGTTGAAATATTATGATCATCTTAAACAACAGCAGCATAATATCCAAATGGTTTAACATTGATAATGTTATTGTCAATCACCTGCCCTAACGCCTTCTTTTTACAATCGCCCATCTCTTTCGACTGACAGGGTCGTCATTTATCGGGCGCATTTTCAATCATTCAGACTTTACAAACCCTGCATTATTGTTGCGATCCGTTTACTTGCCCAAAACTGGCTGTTAAAAGCGCGATGCAACATACAATGCAGTCACGTTTCTTATTGGCTGAAACAGGATAAAAAATTTGCCTGGGTTTTTAATTCATTCATTAAAAAAACCTACGGCATCGGCACATCTGAATAAAAGGACATGATGATGGATAACTTTAAACACTTACCTGAGCCATTCCGTATCCGTGTTATTGAACCCGTCAAACGCACGACACGAGAGCATCGTGATGCCGCGATGATAAAAGCCGGAATGAATCCCTTCTTGCTGGATAGTGAAGACGTTTTTATTGATCTTCTCACCGATAGCGGAACCGGCGCCGTTACGCAAAATATGCAGGCTGCTATGATGCGAGGCGATGAATCTTACAGCGGCAGCCGCAGTTACTACGCGTTATCGGAAGCGGTAAAAGCTATTTTTGGTTATGCCTATACTATTCCAACACATCAGGGCCGTGGCGCAGAACAAATTTATATTCCGGTATTAATAAAAAAACGGGAGCAAGAAAAAGGTCTGGACAGAACAAAAATGGTGGCCTTCTCGAACTACTTTTTTGATACCACACAGGGCCACAGCCAGATAAATGGCTGTACCGTGCGGAATGTATATATCAAAGAGGCTTTCGATACCGCGGTTCGCCACGACTTCAAGGGCGACTTTGATCTTGAGCGCCTGGAGAAAGGCATTCAGGATGTCGGCGCAGAGAATGTGCCCTATATTGTTGCCACTATTACCTGCAATTCCGCCGGTGGGCAGCCCGTGTCGCTGGCAAACTTAAAAGCCATGTACCAGATTGCAAAAAGATATGACATTCCGGTGGTCATGGATTCAGCCCGCTTTGCCGAAAACGCGTACTTTATTCAGCAGCGGGAAAAAGCGTACAAAAACTGGACAATCGAAGCGATTACCCGGGAAAGCTATAAATATGCCGACATGCTAGCCATGTCGGCAAAAAAAGATGCGATGGTCCCCATGGGTGGCCTATTGTCTTTCAAAGATGACAGCTTCTTTGATGTGTACACCGACTGCAGAACTCTTTGCGTTGTTCAGGAGGGATTCCCCACCTATGGTGGGTTAGAAGGCGGCGCAATGGAACGCCTGGCGGTGGGGCTCTATGACGGCATGAATCAAGACTGGCTGGCTTATCGTATCAGTCAAATTCAATACCTGGTTGATGGCCTTGAATCGATTGGCGTGACCTGTCAGCAAGCCGGTGGCCATGCTGCCTTTGTCGATGCCGGGAAATTATTGCCGCACATTCCGGCGCATCAGTTCCCGGCTCAGGCACTTGCCTGCGAGTTATATAAAGTGGCCGGTATTCGGGCAGTTGAAATCGGCTCGTTTTTGCTGGGCCGCGATCCTAAATCAGGAGAACAACTGCCCTGTCCGGCCGAACTGTTGCGGTTAACCGTTCCCAGAGCAACTTACACACAAACGCATATGGACTTCATCATCGAAGCTTTTGAACATGTGAAAGAGAATGCGAGCAACATAAAAGGATTAGCCTTTACCTATGAGCCTAAGGTTTTGCGCCATTTCACCGCAAAACTTAAAGAGATTTCATAGTCATACCTGTACAGTGAGCAGCTGTGTTGGCCACGGCTGCTCCATTCCCCAGCCCATCAGGCATAAAAATTATAACAACGATAAAAGCGAAGAATATTGTTAAGAGGACACCATGGAAGAAAATACAGATCAGAAACACTCCGCCTTTTGGGGCGTGATGGTTATCGCTGGAACCGTCATCGGTGGGGGGATGTTTGCACTTCCTGTCGATCTTGCGGGCGCGTGGTTCTTCTGGGGCGCTTTAATTTTGATCATTGCCTGGTTTTCCATGCTTCATTCCGGTCTGCTGTTACTGGAAGCTAACCTGAACTATCCAACAGGCTCAAGCTTCAATACATTAACCAAAGATCTGCTGGGTAAAAGATGGAATGTAATAAGCGGTATTACCGTTGCTTTTGTGTTGTATATACTGACTTACGCTTATATCTCCGCTAATGGCGCGATTATTGGCGAAACCCTGTCCATGCATTCCAGCATGACGATACCTTCACGTGTTGTCGGCATCGGTACAGCGATTTTCGTTGCCAGCGTGTTATGGATTAGCTCTCTGGCAGCCAGCAGAATCACCTCGCTCTTTTTGGGTATTAAAATTTTAGCCTTCGTCATTGTTTTTGGCTCTTTATTTTTCAAAGTTGATTTTTCAATCCTCAGCGATGTTAGTGGTATCAGTGAAAGCAATCGTTATTTTCCTTATATCTTTATGGCCGTTCCGGTTTGCCTTGCCTCTTTTGGCTTTCACGGCAATATCCCCAGCCTGATCATTTGTTATGGAAAACGAAAAGACAAGCTGGTTAAAAGCATTGTTCTCGGTTCACTGCTGGCGCTGTTGATCTATCTTTTTTGGCTGTATTGCACCATGGGGAATATTCCACGTGAAAAATTCAAAGAAATCATTTCTTCAGGCGGAAATGTTGACGCGCTGGTGAAGTCTTTTATGGGAACTCACCCTGGCGGCGTCATTGCGTTTTTCTTACTGGTTTTTTCTAATCTCGCCGTTGCCAGCTCTTTCTTTGGGGTCACGTTGGGGTTGTTCGACTATCTGGCGGATCTGTTTAAAATCGATAATTCTCACTTTGGACGATTTAAAACGGTGCTGTTAACCTTTCTACCTCCCGGCATCTTATATTTGCTCTTCCCCAATGGTTTTATTTACGGTATCGGTGGCGCAGGATTATGCGCAACAATCTGGGCAGTTATCGTCCCTGCCCTGCTGGCACTAGAATCGAGAAAACGTTTTCCCAATAAAACATTCACTGTCTGGGGCGGAAAGGTTATTCCGGCTGTGGTCATTTTATTTGGTGTCACCGTCATCATCTGCTGGTTTGGCAATGTTCTTAACATCTTGCCAAAGTTTAGCTGACCGACAGGAAACAGGCTTAACGAAGCCGGTTATCAGGCAGAGGTATTGAACGGCCGGTCACTCACGTGACCGGCACCAGCAAAAGCCGGGAGACGACTTAGTGACTTAATCGAGTAACTGACGCCCAAGGTAGGGATTGGCGTGAAGTAATTTCATCAATTTTTGTGCAGTTGCGGAAGGACGCGTACGCTGGGCTTCCCAGCTTTTAACCGAAGAAACGCTAACGCCCATAATCCTGGCAAACTCATCTACCTGCATGCCTGCCATTTCGCGTAAACGCTGTGGCTCTGGCAAGGCTGGCTGACGCTGAGTTTGCAGCGCTACAGGGCTGTTATCACGTGTCAAAACAATCTGCTCAAGGCTGCTGAGCAATTCAAACATTGGGTCTTTTAACTCCATAGAGAACTCCTTAAAACTCACTATGAATCACGTGAAAGAAGGTACAAGAACCTGAAATCAGGCTCAGAAACCGGATTAAGCAAGCTGCATCCCTTAAGAGTTTGTTTTTATTGTAAGAAAACCCTTATGGGACACAGCCTGACCTGCATTGCTGTTAAACATGTCTACACAATGCCACAAATGCCGGGAGACTAAGTATGGATAGAGACCTGACAATTTGCAGTGAAAATTAAACATTTTTTTTAACTTTACAATCCTGAAAAATGGTTAATCCACTTAACCTTTTGAAGCACTTGATTTTGTTAGCACAGTCCCTGTCAACAGCACCGGTCGCGTTTTCATTATGGCCTGCAATCAGGTGATGAACTGGCCAGGATAACCGCACCGGCTCTGTGAGTTGGTTGCAAAATATGCGCCAGACTTTCATTTTCTAAACACATGCAGGCTGGAGAGTGCTGTCAGCCATTACGCCTTTCTCGCTGCCAAAAAGAGAAAACGCTTGCCAGGCCTGACGTAGGTGGTGCCGGAAGCGCTGAAAAGGGAGTCAGCTTTATCATCGAAGGACAACATGACGTTTTAATTATAGTGAACACGATAATTTGTGCGATTCGTGCCAGTGATTGCGTTCATGCAGGCGTTTGCACTACTTTAATGCAGACGAACAATTTTAGGGCAACTCGTTAATGGACATTTAACGTTAACGATTCAGATGGAACATCTATGTCGCTTGAAACATAAGATGGAATTAATTATTTATGACCTGTATTTATGGATCCGTTAGCTCCCCTTCGCGCGGACTCGTTATCGGTGCAAAAAAGCCCGAGTCGCGGATGCGCTGGCCTTCTTTTCTGACACCCTAAGCCTGTAACATCATCTTAAACACGCTTAAGGCAAACTTTCTTACAGGTTATGGCCTTACATCGCGCTTTCGCATTGTGTGGCCGTTATCCTTTGTTCTATTCTTTAGGCCACTGCTTATCCGGACATCAGCCAGTTTTACCGACAGGAGTTGAACCCATGGCTTCAGGCATTTCCCGTATCCTGGCACGCAGCGGCATTTTGCTGACTGGCGTGCTTCTTGTGCTGCAACTTACCGCATGTGGTGATAAAGAGGGCGAACAGCGCAAAGCGTTTATCGATTTTCTGCAAAATACCGTTATGCGTAGCGGTGAACATCTACCCAGCCTGAGTGAAAATCAGAAACAAAGTTTTGGCCCTTTCACCGGTGATTACGCCATTCTTTATGGCTTCTCGCAGCAGGCGAACAAAGCTGTGGATCAGGGGATGCGCCCGGTGGTGGATGAACTTTCTGCTATTCATGTGCCGCAGGACTATCTGAGCCGCCACGACTCACTGGCCCAGGCCAACAGCGCGTTGACGGTGGCTACCCAGCAACTGGAAACCGCAAAAATGCAGGCAGATAAAAGTAAAAGCGCACTTAAACAAAACGACGACCTGAAAAAAGTCTTCGATACCGCGTATGACAAGGTGGTTACGCAGCCTGCTGGCCAGTTGATCCCATTGCTACCCAAACTGCAGGCACTTAGCCAGGATGCGGTAAAGACCGGTGAGTTTTTGCAGGCTCAGGGAACACGAGTCAGTTTTAATAACGGTGGCGTTCAGTTCCCAACGCAGGAACAGGCAACGCAATATAATGACTTAATGACGAGCTTATCAGCTAATGTGCAAGCGCTGAGCCAGGCTAAAAATGCAGTACAGGGTAATTTGCAATAATTTGCGCGCAGGGACGGGTCATTTCTGTCCCTGACCTGAGCCAGGTGAATGACTGACTCCGCATTCAAACGGGCCTGATCAAAATGTGATCCGGCCCGTTTTTTATTAAATTAAATTGTGATCTAAATCTCATTTATCAAACAAAGCTCAGCGCCATAAATGTGATCTCAATCACTATAAATCGATTTCTGTGGCTAAAAATACGCCACCCTCTCGCCTTAATGGCCTATTTTTGTGATAAAAGTCACTTAATATCCCCCCATCCCCCCGGTATAAATGTGACCTAAATCACACTAAGCCTCGTGCACTACGCAGTCCACTATTCGCGTGATAAAGTCCGCCTGCATACAGTAATACTGACGGCTCATCGCCGTAGTGGCTAAACAAAAACAAACGCGCGCTCCTGTTGCAGCGCGTCTCAACAAGGGGTGGGCTTATGTCCTCATCAGTAAAGGTCAAAGTACAAAGCTTTGGTCGCTTTTTGAGTAATATGGTGATGCCTAACATTGGCGCATTTATCGCCTGGGGTATTATCACCGCGCTGTTTATTCCAACAGGATGGATCCCTAACGAAACGCTGGCGAAACTTGTCGCCCCCATGATCACTTACCTGCTGCCACTTCTGATCGGTTATACCGGTGGACGCCTGGTCGGTGGCGATCGCGGTGGCGTGGTTGGTGCAATCACGACGATGGGGGTAATTGTCGGTGCTGATATGCCGATGTTCCTCGGCTCAATGATTGCGGGCCCACTTGGCGGCTGGGCGATCAAATCCTTTGACCGTATGGTTGACGGTAAAATCAAAAGCGGCTTTGAGATGCTGGTGAACAACTTCTCTGCCGGTATTATCGGTATGCTGTTGGCCATGCTGGCTTTTATGGCGATTGGTCCGCTGGTTGAAGGTCTTTCACACATTCTTGCCACGGGCGTTAACCTGATGGTGCAGAACAACCTGCTGCCATTGACGTCAATCTTCGTTGAACCTGCAAAAATTCTGTTCCTGAACAACGCGATTAACCACGGGATTTTCTCACCTCTGGGTATTCAGCAGGCAAGTGAAGCAGGCAAATCAATTTTCTTCCTGATCGAAGCCAACCCGGGTCCGGGGATGGGCGTGCTGATGGCCTATATGTTTTTTGGTCGCGGCAGTGCTAAGCAGTCTGCTGGCGGTGCAGCGATCATCCACTTCCTGGGCGGCATTCACGAGATCTACTTCCCTTATGTGCTGATGGCACCACGCCTGCTGCTGGCCGTCATTCTTGGCGGAATGACCGGTGTGTTTACGCTGACCGTGCTGCACGGTGGTCTGGTATCGCCTGCTTCACCAGGTTCTATCCTGGCCGTATTGGCTATGACGCCAAAAGGGGCTTACTTTGCCAATATCGCCGCCATCTTTGCTGCATTTGCGGTGTCGTTTGTGATTTCTGCCATTTTGTTGAAGACCAGCAAAGTCAAAGAAGATGACGATATTGAAGCGGCTACGCAGCGTATGCGTGATATGAAAGCCCAGTCAAAAGGTCAGAGTCCGACAGGTGCGCCGGTTGCGAGCGACGCGATGAGCGTAGATCTGGACCATGTGCGTAAAATCATTGTGGCCTGCGATGCAGGCATGGGCTCAAGCGCCATGGGCGCAGGTGTCCTGCGTAAGAAGGTCCATGATGCAGGTCTGAGTAACGTGTCGGTCACCAACAGCGCGATTAATGCTTTACCGGGTGACGTTGATCTGGTGATTACCCATCGCGATCTTACCGAACGAGCCATCCGTCAGGCGCCTCATGCCCAGCACATTTCCTTAAATAACTTCCTGGACAGTGCACTTTATAGCACGCTGACCGAACGCCTGGTGGCGGCTAATCGCAGTGAAGCTAACCGCGAAGCCGTGCAGAAGACGCTGGGTGACAGCTACGATGACAGCCATGCCAACCTGTTTAAACTCGGTCAGAGCAACGTTTTCCTGGGGCTGAGTGCCAGCAATAAAGAGCAGGCGATTCGCTTTGCCGGTGAGCAGTTAGTCAAAGGCGGCTACGTAGAACCCGAATACATTGATGCCATGCTAGCGCGTGAAAAGCTGACGCCAACCTATCTTGGCGAGTCGATTGCTGTGCCGCACGGTACCGTTGAAGCGAAAGACCGTGTACTGAAAACGGGCGTGGTTTTCTGCCAGTACCCTGCCGGCGTTCAGTTTGGCGAGGAACCTGATGAAGTGGCACGTTTGGTGATTGGTATAGCTGCCCGCAATAACGAGCACATTCAGGTGATTACCAGCCTGACAAACGCGCTTGATGATGAGCAGGTCATTGAACAACTGGCACGTACAGAAAGCGTACAGGATGTTCTGGATCTGTTATCAGGCAAACCCGCTGTAGCATAATCGGGTCTGATATTTCCCTGGGGCGGTTGTGCCCGTCCCATTTTTTGGGGGCGGACATGCCCGCCCCATCGTTATTTGATATGGGTCAATTTTATGAAAGCGTTACATTTTGGAGCAGGCAACATCGGTCGTGGCTTTATCGGCAAACTGCTGGCAGATGCCGGTATTGAGCTGATTTTTGCAGATGTGAATCAGGCAGTGCTGGATGCCCTTAATGCACGTCATGAATATCCCGTGCATGTGGTAGGTGAACAGGCCAAAGTTGAAGTGGTTAAGGGCGTCAGCGCCGTGAACAGCACCAGCGACGACATTACTGGACTGATCGCGGATGTCGATCTCGTTACCACTGCCGTTGGTCCGCAAATCCTTGAGCGCATCGCTGCCAGCGTGGCAAAAGGTCTGGCCAAACGCAGTGATAACGGCAATGTTCGGCCGTTAAATATCATCGCCTGTGAAAATATGGTGCGTGGTACCAGCCAGCTTAAACAGCACGTGCTGCAGGCGCTGCCTTCTGAATATCATGCCTGGCTCGAACAACACGTCGGCTTTGTGGATTCAGCAGTAGACCGTATTGTTCCCCCTTCTGAAGCAGGCAGTCAGGATCCGCTGGAAGTCACGGTGGAAACCTTCAGCGAATGGATTGTGGACAAAACCCAGTTTAAAGGCGAATTGCCCACCATTCCGGGCATGGAACTGACCGATAACCTGATGGCCTTTGTGGAGCGTAAACTTTTCACCCTGAATACCGGCCACGCAATTACGGCCTATCTGGGGCAACAGGCGGGACACCAGACGATTCGCGATGCCATTCTCGATGAAAATATTCGCGCGGTCGTCCAGGGTGCAATGGAAGAAAGCGGCGCGGTACTGATTAGACGCTATGGCTTTGATGCAGATAAGCATGCTGCTTATATTCAAAAAATTCTTAGCCGCTTTGAAAATCCCTATCTGAAAGATGACGTTGAACGCGTAGGTCGTCAGCCAATCCGCAAGCTGAGCGCAGGCGATCGCCTGATCAAACCGACACTCGGCACGCTGGAATATGGCCTGCCGCATGCCAACCTGGTTCAGGGCATTGCTGCTGCAATGCATTATCATAGCGATCAGGATCCCCAGGCGCAGGAGTTAGCCGCGCTGCTGGCGGAAAAAGGCCCACAGGCAACCTTAGCGCAGGTTTCAGGACTGGATGCTGAGAGTGAAATAATAAAAGAGGCCGTGAGTGCCTGGCACGCCATGGCATAATAGCCCCATGTTAGCGACCCAGATCGGGGGCAATAAACGGGCCCCCGACAGCAGCACTACACTGATGCAGGCAAGAATGGAAGAAAAGCAGGCTTTTGAAAACCGGGTGCTTGAACGCCTGAACGCTGGACGCTCGGTGAGAAGCTTTTTGTTCGCCGCTGTCGAGTTGTTAGCTGAAGCCGTCAATGTGCTGGTGCTGCAGGTATTCCGTAAAGATGACTACGCGGTGAAATACGCCGTAGAGCCCTTGCTGCTGGGCGACGGTCCGTTAGGTGAGCTCTCCGTCAGGCTCAAGCTGATCTATGGCCTTGGCGTGATTAGTCGGCATGAATATGAAGACTGTGAGTTACTGCTGGCGCTGCGTGAAGAACTCAATCATGACGCGGGCGATTACCGTTTTACTGATGATGAAATTCTGGGACCCTTTGGTGAATTGCACTGTGTGGCGGCCTGGCCCCCCGTTCCCACATTTCATGCTGAAGATGCAGCACTACAGGCTATGCAGCAGCAACGTTATCTGCAGATGGTACGCTCCACCATGGTCCTGTCACTCACCGAACTGATTTCCCGCATTAGTATGAAACAGGCGTTTAAAAAGTCAGTCAGCTAAATCCCGCCGGGAGCCTCAAGGCTCCCCTTTTCACGCTAACCACCAAGAATCTACGTTAAATTTGGTGTATCCTTGGCCTGTTTTCCTCAACGAGTTGTTGTCATGAAAGAGCAAGAAAAAAACGAAATTAAACGTCTCAGCGATCAACTTGACGCGCTGAATCGTAAAGAGCCGCAGTTACTCGAATCCGGTGATGCTGAAAAGCTGGGCGCGTTGCTGAAAGAGAAAGAAACGCTGGTAACGGAAATTGAGCGTCTTCGCAGTCAGCGTAACGTTAAGCTGAGCCTGGAAGCGCAAAAACTGCAAAAATTGCCGTTCAGCCGCGAAATTACGAAAAAAGAGCAGGCAAATTTAGGCGCATTGAAGAAAAGCGTGCGCGGCCTGGTGGTGGTGCATCCAATGACCGCGCTGGGACGAGAAATGGGTCTTAGCGTTATGACCGGATTTGCTAAAAACGCCTTTTAATCATGTTTCAGGCGGCGGCCCGATCGCTGTTTTGCTGGCCAGTAGCAGTCCCAACCTGCTCTGCCAGCGTATCCAGCAGCGTATAACGACGGCGGTATTCCGCGCGCTTCTTACTGGCAATCTCTTCCTGCGTTTTACGCGGCAGCGCCAGCGGCAGCATAAAGATGCCGTCAGCACGCTCCTTTCCGTTGATCGTTAGCCAGAAATCGCTGTAGCTGGCATGGAATTTATCCTCTTTACTCTGGCGATAACGTAGGCTGCGAAAAACATGCGTTTCATCCCCTACCGCTGCTATTTTCCTGACACCACATTGCTGAGATAAAATAAAGACGACTTCCATCAATAAGCGTTTAGGAAATAAACCGTGTGCCGCTTTGGTTGCATCGCGAATAACATCATTGCTGATACTTTTACGCGGTCCCTGTAAGCCACCGATTAAGAGTGTACGCGCGTTTTCCTCATTCAGGATCGTGAATGAAAGTGAGGCTAAGCCTTCTCCCTGATAACGCAACACTAAGGTTATTTCACCTTCACGATCGTAATAACCTGAGCTACAGGCAATGACAAAATCTTCATCATTTTTACCCTTCAGCCTGGCCAGCACGCTCTCTTCGCCACTTTGCAAAACCTGACGAAGTTGATGGTTATCCAGACTGTTCATTAAATGATAATGGTCGAGAATAGCCCGGGCGCGTGCAGCTACACCCATTCCGGCACGCAGATAAGGGCGATGTAACTTCGCGGGTAAGACTCCCTGCACACGCATTAATTGCGAAAACCGGGGTAACTCTGAGAGCTGCTGTAAATAGCGCAATGTGGTTACGGGCGCAATCAGCGTCCTTAAGGCAAATTTAAAACGGAATTGACGGCTCAGCCAACGTTTATTTGGGACGTACTTTCCGCTGACCAATTGAAAAAACAGAGAGGCATACGAATCAGCAACCGGCTCGTGTGTAGTATAAACAGACATGGCATAAGTTCTTATTAGTTTGATAGTGGCGCTGATGATAAAACGAGCGACATCAACAACAGGTTAATGACTCAAATTGTTAAAAACTTACCGCGATAAACTGACGCTTCGTTTAATTCTGGTTTAACTGACGTCGAACGTCGGGCTTTAAAGGTGGGAAGCGGTACGGGCAGCGCAGCATGGCAGCATCAGCTATCGCGATGGCATCATTCAGGCCGGAAAAGGACGAAAACCTGACGTTCAGGCGAAAAAAAACCGGCAGAACAGGTTCTGCCGGTCAGGTCTCTTGGGTTATCGCTTACTTAGCCGATGCAAAGCGGGCTGCCGCTTCGTCCCAGTTAACCACGTTCCAGAACGCTTTGATGTAGTCCGGACGCTTGTTCTGATACTTCAGGTAGTAGGCGTGTTCCCACACATCCAGACCGATGATTGGATAGCCAGAAACGCCAGCGATAGCTTCGCCCATCAGTGGGTTGTCCTGGTTCGCAGTGGAAACCACGGCCAGTTTGTCGCCTTTCTTAACCAGCCAGGCCCAACCAGAGCCGAAACGGGTTGCTGCCGCTTTTTCGAACTCTTCCTGGAATTTTTCTACGCTGCCGAAATCTTTCTCAATCGCGGCTTTCAGCTCGCCCTGCAGCGTGGTGCCGGTTTTCAGGCCTTTCCAGAACAGGCTGTGGTTAGCGTGACCACCAGCGTTATTGCGCAGCGGGCCTTTTTTGTCTGCTGGCAGCTGATCCAGCTTAGTGATCAGTTCATCAACGGGCAGATCGGCAAATTCAGTGCCTTCCAGCGCCGCATTGGCGTTGTTGACGTAGGTCTGATGATGTTTGGTGTGATGGATTTCCATCGTCTGCTTGTCAAAATGCGGTTCCAGTGCGTCGTAAGCGTAAGGCAGGGATGGCAGTGAATAACTCATGTTCTTCCTCTCCATTTAGTGTTTGAGCAGCACGACAATGTCGGCACGTGCCGCGTAAGCAGTCGTATCATTATAGTTAAATTCATGATCGGTAAAAGCGTAATCAATGCCCTATTAAACATAAGGTTTTGAAAAAACATGCAAAGACTGCGCATTTTCATTTGATTGTGGCCGCAAAACGGGCTTCGTGCAGTCAGCGAGCCCGTGACGGCCTGATAACCGGTTGTGCACGCACTCGTTCGCGCAGCTCAGCGTTTACATCAGCCGCTGTGGATGACTGTAAATGGTCGCCCGGCCCGGCTTACTGAAACCGACGAGGGTAAGGTTGCAGCGTTCTGCAACCTCAACAGCCAGTCGGGTCGCAGCGGAGACGGCAAACAGAATCTCCACGCCGCACATTGCAGATTTCTGCACCATCTCATAGCTGGCGCGACTGGACACTAACAGGGCGCCCTCGCCCCAGGCGGCCTGACTGCGATAGCCCAACAGCTTATCCAGCGCCACATGACGACCGACGTCCTCGCAGCCGTTAATCAGCACACCATCAGGCTGTATCCAGGCCGCAGCATGGGTACAGCCCGTTTTTTGCCCCACTGGCTGAAACTGGTTAAGTTGCCCCAGTGCGCGATCCAGATGCGCTAACGTAAACCGCTGGGTGAACGGCAACGGCGTAAGCGGCTTACCAATCTGGTCCAGTTGCTCAACCCCGCAAACGCCGCAGCCGGTCCGCCCCGCCAGGGCCCGTCGCTGCGCTTTCAGCGCCATAAAACGACGGCTGGATAGCTCAATCTGTACCTCAATGCCATTGCAACCCGCGACCACATCCATACCGAAGATATCTGCCGGCGCATCAATAATGCCTTCAGAGAGAGAAAAACCGATGGCAAAAGCCTCCAGGTCTTTGGGCGTTGTCATCATCACGACGTGAGAAATGCCGTTATAAACCAGCGCCACGGGAACCTCCTCCGCTAGCCAGTCAGCCCGGGAGTGATGTAAATCGTCACGTTGCCACACCTGAGTTTCACGCAGACCGGCATTCCCGATTACATCAGCATCAATACTCACCTCGTTTTTATTCACTTTTTTCTGATCCTGGCTGATTCCGCAATGATTGAAAGGTAATAGTATTCCGTTATGCTGAATAGTGCCTATTCTGAACCTGCAGACAGAGAGCAACAAGCGCATGGCACCCTGATAGCATAAAGCGTGAAATGGCGCGCGGGGGGCCCGGCATGCTCGATGTCTATCTGGATGAAATCATCCAGCCTCGGGAAAAATACATTTCATCCACAAGGGCGGCATTTGGACTGCTATGATCAGCCTGTCGGGAACATTGATGAGATCCTGAAGTGCTGCAATCTACTGAATGACGATGAGTCCTGTCGTGATGGAGATGACCGCAACAGAAAAAACGTAAAACCGGCGACAACGCCGCCGTCCGAAAGGCCCGAGCCACGACTGAAAACCTATTCTTGCTGGTGTCGTGAATCGCGTAATCAGCCAACAAAACAGGAAAATGCCCTCTATGAGCATCCGCATTATCCCGCAAGATCAGTTGGAGAAGAGCGAAAAAAATCCAGCGGAGACAATCCCGCCGTTACTTTTTCCCCAGTTGAAGCATTTATACAGCCGCCGCGCCGCGCGACTGCGGGATCTGGCCGCTAAAAATCCACTGGGCGATTATTTACGCTTTGCCGCCGTCATAGCCCAGGCGCAGGAAATTGTGCTGTATGACCATCCGCTGCAGATGAATCTTCATGCCCGTCTGGTACAAAGTGCTCAGGAAGGCAAACCGCCGCTGGATATTCATACTTTACCGCGGGATACCCACTGGCACCGCCTGTTGCATTCGCTGATTGCGGAACTTAAACCCGAGATGAGCGGCCAGGCGCTGGCAGTGCTGGAGAACCTGGAAAAAGCCTCTGCCAGCGAGCTGGAAACGATGGCCAGCGCACTCTTTGCGGGCGATTACGCTCAGGTCAGTAGCGACAAAGCGCCTTTTATCTGGGCATCACTGTCGATTTACTGGGCGCAAATGGCGGCGTTGATACCGGGTAAAGCACAGGCAGAAATGGGCAATCAACGCCACTACTGCCCGGTGTGCAACAGTCGGCCCGTTGCCAGCATGGTTCATATGGGCACCGACGAAGGCGCACGTTACCTGCATTGCAATCTGTGCGAAAGTGAGTGGTACGTGGTGCGCAGCAAGTGCACAAACTGCGAACAATCCCGCGATCTTCACTACTGGTCGCTGGACAGTGAACATGCGGCAGTAAAAGCTGAAAGCTGTGGTGACTGTGGTAGCTATCTGAAAATCTTGTACCAGCAAAAGAGTCCGGCAATTGAACCCGTCGCAGACGATCTCGCTTCTTTGGTGCTGGATGCCCGTATGGAGCAGGAAGGCTTTACACGAAGCAGTCTGAATCCCTTTATGTTCCCTGGTGAATAGCTATAGCTATAAAACCTCGCTAAACGGAGCTACGCAATGAAACTGATTGGCAGCTATACCAGCCCTTTTGTACGCAAAATATCTATCATCATGCTGGAAAAAGGGATGATGTTTGAATTCGTTAATGCTTCTCCTTACAGCGATGACAGTCACGTTCCGCAATATAATCCGTTAGGAAAAGTGCCTGCACTGGTCGCGGAGGACGATCAGATCTGGTTTGATTCCAGCATCATCGCTGAGTACCTGGAACAGCGCAGTCCGACGCCTGCTTTATTGCCTGACACGTCCCTCGCATCGTTAAACGTTCGTCAGCTTGAGAAGTTAGCGGACGGTATCAGTGACGCGGCGCTGGTGATTGTGCGTGAGCAGTTACGTCCGGGTGATATGCAGTCAGAAGAGGTTTTACTGCGTAATCGTGAAAAGATTCAGCGTGGCCTGGACAGCCTGGAAGCCTCCGTGAACGAAGCAAAATGGATCAACACTGGCGCACTTAATTTGGCGGATATTGCAACGGGTTGCATGATCGGTTATCTGAATTTCCGTCGCGTCGTGCCGAACTGGTGCGTTGGCCGCCCGGCGTTAGTCAGGCTGGCAGAAAACCTGTTTCAGCGCGAAAGCTTTGCCCGAACCACGCCGCCCGCATCCTGATCAATCGGCGAAGCAAGTTGCCACTAGCCGGCTTTCTGAAGGGCCAGCGGCGTTATGCGTATTCTTAAGCGGTGAGAGGCACGCCGCGAAGGATGCAGAGCAAATGGGCATAAACGCGCAATCAGTAACGGTAACCCACCCCCAGATTAACGCCGTTAACAGCGCGTTGCTCTCCGTCAACCCGGGTGCGGGAACCTTCGTAACCCAGGGTTAATGACAGATAATCAACCGGGTTGATGATAATACCGGCTCAGTAATTGTCTCCGAAAACTGGATGTTCTGAGGCATTCTCTGGGAATCATAGCCGTGATTCTGGCGGCTCATCCCGGCATGGCAAAAGCCGGCCAGCGCATAAATACTGACGCGTTAATACAGACGATATGCCGGCTCTGCCAGTAAAGAATAATATTTTGCACTTACGTGATCGGACATATGGCGCTGAAAGAAAGAACTGTTGCTGTCCTCACTGTTCTTCAGGGTGGTGAAAGAGGCCACTACGCTAACCGGCGAGTCCCGCATATAACGATATTGCAGATTCACACCGGGCATATTGTTAACATCTTCAATTTTAGTCTGCGCATAGCCTACAGACAGCGTTTGACTCGTCACAGCGGGAACCGCACTACTCAGCAGCGCACAGAAAATACCGGAAATAATTTCCCTGGGCATACAACCGTCTGATAATAAAATACAGGTGGCGCATTGCATCCTGTTTATTCTCTCATACAGACAGCCTTATCCTTTTAAAACAGGGCTGTGAGTCCACTGTTATTCATCCCTGTCTCATTCGACATGAAACAGCCTGTTTGCGCCAGATATTTTCTTTTTAAGCCTTGCCACTCACGGGAAAAACATCATGAGATCGCGGTAAAACCGCGAAATTAACGGTTATCCGGCGGAACGGGACCTTAACAAAAACACCTTATTCCCGCAATAAATAAAGGGATAACATTGACAGCGTGCAGGACCATTTGACGATGATTGATGTTACGTCCCAGGAGTCAGAGAAGGCAGCGGTAATCAGGAGATAAATCCGGTAAGAATAAGCATTGCCGCGTCTTGCATTGCTGCAGCGAGTCCGCTATATCTTTCGCTCAGCGGCCCGGCGGTCGTAAGCCAGGTTAAAAGGCAGTTCATTACCACGCTTAGTTTTTATTTACGCTCCGGCCTCGTCATGGGCTGTGAGACCCGGCAGCCCACTGCCTCAGACAGACGAAAACCGGACAAATCACTATCATGCGATCACACTTCAGAATGGCCTTGTGCTGCCTCCTGGTCGGTAATATCACACAGGCCTGGGCTGAGGGGCTGACGCTGGGCGCCCAGGGCGAGGCGAACTTTACGCCTTATCGCCAGTACAAAACGCAGTTTTCAGGTCTGCCTTATGTCGGATATGACAACAACCATGTCTATATTGACGGCACAGAAGTCGGCGCCTATATGATCAAAGATGACACCACACAGCTTAAGGCGCGCTGGTGGTATCTGGATAACGAATTCGATCCCGGCCAGTCATCTGACCCGGCGCTTCGACAGCTAGACATCCGCCACAGCACCATGATGGGCGGCATCAGCTATCAAAAGATAACCCCCGTCGGCGCTTTCCGAACGGAACTCTCTGCGGATACGCTGAATGAAAGCCGGGGATTGCTGGGAACGGTCGCATGGGCGGGCCAGGTATCTTTCATGCAGTTGGACGTTTATCCGCAGGTTGGGGTGGACTGGCTGAATAAGCAGCAGGCAAGCTATTACTACGGCGTGAACGCGCAGGAATCCGAGCGCAGCGGTTTACCTTCCTGGCGTCATCAGGGCATTACGCCATGGCTTGCTTTGGCGTTTGACTGGCACCCGGTTTCGCCGTTGCATATTTATCTTCAGCCCAAAGTCACCTTCCTGACTGGCGCACTTCGCGACAGTCCGATGACGGATCAACAGTATTACTGGACGCTTTCTTCAGGCGTTACCTGGACATTTTAAAACGGGCATTCGGGCTGTGCCGCCACGATGCCTGGCGGCTTGAGACAGACACGCGGATAGCGCGCCTGTGCCGGTAACCGGCTTCAGGGCCTGAATATAAACATGCTCTACCGATGAGGATCGCCCTGTCGATGGGCAACGTACCTCGATTATTCAGGACGAGTGACACAGAATAAAAAAGGGACGATTTCTCGTCCCTTTTCAACATTGTCGAGGCCGGTTACTGCAGTAGCGAAATATCAGCGACCTGCAGGAACAGTTCGCGCAGTTTCGACAGCAGCGTCAGACGGTTAATCCGCACCGCCTCGTCTTCCGCATTAACCATCACTTTATCGAAGAAGTTGTCTACGGCTTCGCGCAGCTGCGCCAGCTCAATTAACGCATCCTGATAGCGACCTTCTGCAAAGTAAGGCTGCAGTTTACTGCTCAGCGCGGTCACGAAGGTGGCCAGCTGAATCTCTTCATTCTCTTTTAACAACGACGCCTGCACGCTGTCATTCAGCGGTTCGGTCGATTTAGCCAGAATGTTAGAGACGCGCTTATTGGCAGCGGCCAGCGCGGCAGCCTCATCGAGCGTGCGGAAGTGTGAGACCGCCTTCATGCGGGCATCAAAGTCGGCCGGACGGGTTGGACGACGTGCCAGTACCGCCTGCAGCGTATCAATGCTGTGGCCTTCTTCCTGATACCAGCTGCGGAAGCGACCCAACATAAAGTCGATGACGTCATCAACCGCATTGGCATTGCTCAGCTTGCTGCCATACAGGCGCACGGCTTCTTCGGTCAGCGTTTGCAGATCGAGTGGCAGATTTTTTTCTACGATAATGCGCAGCACGCCCAGCGCGGCACGACGCAGTGCAAAGGGATCTTTATCGCCCTTTGGATGCTGACCAATACCAAAAATCCCGGCCAGCGTGTCCATTTTATCGGCAATCGCCAGGGCACAAGCAACCGGGCTGGACGGCAAATCGTCCCCTGCGAAACGCGGCTGGTACTGCTCATTTAGCGCCACCGCAACATCTTCGGCTTCGCCGTCATGACGCGCATAGTGCATGCCCATCACGCCTTGCGTGTCGGTGAACTCAAACACCATATTGGTCATCAGGTCGCATTTCGACAGCAGGCCCGCGCGCGTGGCGTGATTCACATCAGCACCAATCTGCGCGGCGACCCAACCGGCAAGGGCCTGAATACGGTCGGTTTTGTCACGCAGCGAACCCAGCTCTTTCTGGAACAGCACGGTTTCGAGGCGCGGCAGGTGATCTTCAAGGCGCTTTTTGCGGTCGGTATCAAAAAAGAATTCGGCATCCGCCAGACGCGGGCGTACAACCTTCTCATTACCGGAAATGATCTGCTGCGGATCGCTGGACTCAATGTTGGTCACAAAAATGAAGTTGGGGAGCAGGTTGCCTTCCGCGTCATAAACCGGGAAGTACTTCTGATCGCCTTTCATGGTATAAACCAGCGCTTCAGACGGCACCTTAAGGAATTTTTCCTCAAAGGTGGCGGTCAATACGACCGGCCATTCCACCAGCGACGTCACCTCTTCCAGCAGGCTGTCGCTGAGGTCAGCGATCCCACCTAAACGACGCGCCGCGGCTTCTGCATCGGCTTTAATCATGGCCTTGCGAACCTGATAGTCGGCAATGACCTGACCGCGCTTTTCAAGCACATCCGGATACTGATCGGCGTTCTCCAGCGTGATCTCACTTTCGCCCATGAAGCGGTGACCACGAATAACGCGATCTGACTTAATGCCGAGGATCGTGGCGGGAATCAGTTCATCGCCCAGCAGCAGGGTGACGGTATGCACCGGACGCACAAACTGCACGTCGCTGTCGCCCCAGCGCATCAGTTTAGGCACAGGCAGTTTACTCAGGGCAGTGGCAACCATTGCTGGCAGCAATGCCTGAGCAGCCTCACCTTTAACCTGGGCACGATAAACCAGCCATTCGCCTTTATCAGTGCTCAGGCGTTCCGCCTGATCGACCGTAATGCCATTGCCACGCGCCCAGCCTTCCGCTGCTTTCGTGGCATTGCCTTCTGCGTCGAAGGCCGCCGCGACCGCAGGCCCGCGCTTTTCCACTTCACGATCGGGCTGGGAAGCACTTAACTGCGCGACTTTGAGCGCCAGGCGGCGCGGGGAAGCAAACCAGCTCACCTCGCCATGGTTCAGATTCGCCGCATCCAGCTCGGCAGTCACCTGAGCAGCAAAGGCTTCCGCCAGGCTGCGTAATGCTTTCGGTGGCAGCTCTTCGGTGCCGATTTCCACCAGGAACGTTTTGTCAGTCATGGCTGCCTCTTACTTTTTGTTATTGCACATCGGGAAGCCCAGCGCTTCGCGAGAAGCATAATAGGCTTCAGCCACGGCTTTAGTCAGGGTGCGGATACGCAGAATGTAGCGCTGACGCTCTGTCACCGAGATCGCTTTACGCGCGTCCAGCAGGTTGAAGCTGTGTGCGGCTTTCAGAATGCGCTCGTAAGCAGGCAGCGGAAGCGGTTTTTCCAACGCCAGCAGCTGCTGCGCTTCTTTCTCATACTGCTCAAAACAGGTGAAGAGAAAATCCACGTCAGCGTATTCAAAGTTGTAGGTAGACTGCTCGACTTCGTTCTGGTGGAACACGTCACCGTAGGTTGTTTTACCTAACGGACCGTCGCTCCAGACCAGATCGTACACGCTGTCAACGCCCTGGATGTACATCGCGAGGCGCTCAAGACCGTAGGTGATCTCACCGGTAACCGGTTTGCACTCCAGGCCACCTACCTGCTGAAAATAGGTAAACTGCGTCACTTCCATGCCGTTAAGCCACACTTCCCAGCCGAGTCCCCAGGCACCCAGTGTAGGGTTTTCCCAGTTATCTTCGACAAAGCGAATATCGTGCACCGTGGGATCCATACCCAGCTCTTTCAGCGACCCAAGGTACAGCTCCTGAATGTTGTCAGGCGATGGCTTGATGATCACCTGAAACTGGTAATAGTGCTGTAAGCGGTTCGGGTTTTCGCCGTAGCGGCCGTCGGTAGGACGGCGGGACGGCTGCACATAGGCGGCGGCAATCGGCTCCGGGCCAAGTGCGCGCAGGCAGGTCATTGGGTGTGAAGTACCAGCGCCCACTTCCATGTCCAGTGGTTGAACAATGGTGCAGCCCTGGCGCGCCCAGTAATCCTGCAATGTCAGGATCAGGCCCTGAAAGGTCTTGGTATCAAACTTTTGCATGATGAGTTCGCACGCGGTTCGGCTAGATAAAAAAAGAGTGCGACAGTATACCCTTTGACCGCGCGATGTGCAGCCGGAAATCCTGCCGCGCAGCCTGGAGAGTGGATTTTAGGATGACGTTCAGCGCCACAGTGATGCTGAACGGCAAAATTAACCTGTGCCGTTTGGCTTTTTTCATGCGATCTTGCGCACAGAGGGTTCTGAAACCCTGTCGGCGCGCTTGTTGACTGCAACGCGACTGGCTACGCTTTGCACCGGGACGCACTGCGCCAGAGGAAACCATGTCGCAAAAGATTTACTGGATAGATAATTTGCGGGCAATTGCCTGCCTGATGGTCATCGTTATCCATACCACCACCTGGTATCTGGCCGGGCCGATGGCGATAAAAGGTCACTGGTGGGACATCGCCAACCTGCTCAACTCAACGTCACGCGTCTGTGTGCCGCTGTTTTTTATGATTTCCGGCTACCTGTTCTTTGGCGAACGCAGCGCACAACCTCGTCATTTATGGCGACTGGTGGGATGCCTGGTGTTTTACAGTGCCGTCTCGCTGGTCTATATCAGCCTGCTAACGCCCATCGGTGAAGGCCGTTCAATACTGAAAATGCTTCAGAAACCGGTGTTTTATCATCTGTGGTTTTTCTTCGCGCTGATCGGCATTTACCTGCTGTCGCCCTTAATTCAGGTGAAAAGCGTGCGCCCCCGCTATATCGCGGTTCTGGTGCTGGTTGTGGTAGTGCTGGCTAATCCCAATACCATGGATCAGTCGTGGGGACGGTTTCACTGGCTACCGATCAACCTCTATCTGAGCGGAGACAGTATTTATTACCTGCTCTACGCGCTGTTGGGGCGCGCTATCGGCACCATGGAAACAGACAGGCGCGGCGTGACTGCGCTGGCGGTCGTGGCCTTCCTGGCCTGCGTGATCGGTATCATGCTGGGCACCAAACGGGCATTAATCGTCAACGGCGCATTTAACGATACCTGGTATCTCTATTGTGGACCGCTGGTTTTTATCGCGGCCATCAGCGCCCTGCTGGTGTCTAAAAATGCCTTTAATCAACGCACCCTGCCTGGCCTGGCGACGATTTCGCGCTACTCGCTGCCCATCTACGGTTTTCACGCGCTGTTTATCCATTTCATCCGTACCAATCACTACGACGATATGACGCGTCCCTGGTTGGATCTGCCCGCCGTCTTTATGGTCACCCTGGCAGGCAGCCTGCTTCTGGCGATGCTGCTCAGTCGGCTGGACAGGCGCCACTGGGTAACCTGAGGCTAGGTTGTCAGGTTCCAGCCTCGCGCACGCCACAGTTCAGGCAGCGCCGCCATCTCCGTGAAAACCGTGACCAGAGGGTGGTCCAGTTCCGGGTTGTGCGCGTCGGCACAGTAGTAGAACACTGGCATGCCAGCGGCGATTCCGGCCCGCGCGCCCGCTTCAGAATCATCCACTAAAATACAACGCTCAACTGGCACGCGCATTTGCTCTGCGGCGTGAAACATCAGCTCAGGCTCGGGTTTCCAGTGACCAATGTCGTAACCGCTGTACAGGCGCCCGGCAAAGTAGTCCAGCATGCCGGTTAATCCCAGCGAGTGCTGCATCTTCTTGACCGTACCGTTCGATACCACGCACACCGGGACGTTCATCTGCGCCACCAACGCCTTCGCCCCGGCTATCGGCTTCAACTCCAGATCGAAAAGTCGGGCAACTTCACGCCGGTAGGCGGGTTCAAGTTCGTCCAGTGGTAATCTGACCCCATGCGACTCGCTAACGTCACGGATGATGTCATACAGTTTCACCCCTTTGTACTTTTCGAACATCTCCTGCAGGGAGAGCGTAATACCGTAACGGGCAAAGGTGGTGACGTAAGCGCGTGTACAAAGCACTTCGCTGTCTACCAGGGTACCATCACAATCGAAAAAGACGCATTCTGCTGACATCTGACTCCATCCTTTTAGTTGGGTGCCCCTACACTCTACCCTAAGCCTGACGCGTTGTGATAATGGCAATCGGTTGCGAAAAATCATTGTATTGCCTGGGCAAAATCGCCAGGATACGCGCCGGTGAAATTTTCTTCCGGATAAACGGCATGAACAAACAACCCCTTTTTCAGCGCGTATTTAAATTGCAGGAACACGGTACAACGGTTCGTACCGAGGTCATTGCTGGCGTTACCACGTTTTTAACCATGGTATACATCGTTTTTGTAAACCCACAAATTTTGGGTGTGGCAGGGATGAACGCCCAGGCGGTATTCGTAACGACCTGTCTTATTGCCGCATTCGGCAGCATCCTGATGGGCCTGTTCGCTAATCTTCCGGTCGCACTGGCACCGGCAATGGGCCTCAATGCCTTTTTTGCCTTCGTCGTCGTGGGTGCCATGGGTTACTCGTGGCAGGTCGGTATGGGCGCCATTTTTTGGGGCGCGCTGGGGTTGCTTATCCTGACGCTGCTGCGTGTTCGCTACTGGATGATCGCCAATATTCCACTTAGCCTGCGCGTGGGCATTACCGCCGGCATTGGCCTGTTCATTGCTATGATGGGCCTGAAAAACGCCGGCATTATTGTGGCCAACCCGGATACGCTGGTCACTGTTGGCAACCTCAGCTCGCATAACGTGCTGCTGGGTGCACTGGGTTTCTTTATTATCGCTATTCTGGCGTCACGCAATATCCACGCCGCCGTGCTGATTTCGATGATCGTCACCACGGCGATTGGCTGGATGCTGGGCGACGTGAAGTTTGTGGGTCTGTTCTCTGCGCCGCCGTCCATCACCTCTGTGGTCGGTCAGGTCGATATCAAGGGTGCGTTCAATATTGGCATGGCCGGCATCATCTTCTCTTTTATGCTGGTCAATCTGTTTGACTCATCAGGAACGCTGATTGGCGTCACCGATAAAGCCGGCCTTGTCGATGAAAAAGGGACCTTTCCACGGATGAAACAGGCGCTCTATGTCGACAGCATCAGTTCCGTTACTGGCGCGCTGGCAGGAACCTCTTCCGTTACGGCTTATATTGAAAGTACGTCTGGCGTCGCCGTAGGGGGGCGTACCGGACTGATGGCAGTCGTCACCGGCCTTCTGTTCCTGCTGGTCACATTTTTATCACCGCTGGCAGCCATGGTTCCGGCCTATGCCGCAGCGGGCGCGCTGATCTACGTTGGTGTGCTGATGACCGCCAGCCTGTCGCGGGTTAAATGGGACGATCTGACGGAGGCCGTTCCGGCTTTTGTTACGGCCGCGATGATGCCGTTTAGCTTCTCTATTACGGAAGGCATCGCGCTGGGCTTTATTGCTTACTGTGTCATGAAACTTGGCACCGGGCGCTGGCGTGAAATCAGCCCCTGCGTGGTGATTGTCGCGTTACTGTTTGTGCTTAAAATCGCGTTTATCGACGCACACTGAGCGCTCTGAGGAAGTCGTGCGCTGGCGACCTGTTACTGGGTCAGTATGAGGCCAGCGCGCGTCCATGCCGCGTCATCAGACGCATCATTGTCTGCGTCTGCGCCTGACGACTTTGTGCCCGCACGATATCCCTATCCAGGCCGACCTGACTGCGCGCTTCAGCCAGCAGGACGCCCACGGTATTCCCCGCACAGGCAATATTGAAGTCAGGACGATCGCAATCCGCAAAGGCCGGGCGGCCGTTACGACGCTTAACGATGGGGTGGAAGACGATGAAGACCGTAAATACGCCGCATGCGCTGTGCCAGCAGGATACGAACCGCCAGAAATCGCCCTGGACGTTTATCCACAAGATGCTGCGCGCTGTCGCTGATGTCCTGCGGGATTGCGCTATCAGCCACCCACTGCCCGAGATTGCCTGTCCAGCGAACAAAATGACCCGCCATCTGTCTCTCCATGACAAGGGGCAAATAATCATCAATCGCAAGATAAGCGCGCGCTCAGGCTACCGCATACAGCTTGCCCTTTTTCAGAAAAGCAGCAGGCTGGAGCCCTCACAACAGGCAGAAGTCACCGGCAGAAACGGGCGTTACGACAAAATCGTAACGCGCTGGGATATCAGACGAACTGGCAGGCTTGCTCAAGACTCAAGCGGGGCAGGCGGGGGGGAAGTTTATCCGGGATGCCATAGCCCAGGTTAATTAACAGATTCGCCTGCCAGGTGGTATCGGCAAAAAAGGCATCGTTAACTTTTAGCGGATCGAAGCCCGACATGGGTCCCGCATCCAGCCCCAGCGCTCGGGCCGCCAGAATAAAGTAGCCGGCCTGCAGGCTACTGTTACGAAATGCCGTCTCTTTAACCAGGTCTGGCGTATTGGTAAACCAGTTACGCGCATCGGCATGTTGAAACAGCATCGGCAGATGCTGATAGAACTCGCTGTCCCAGGCAAGAATAACGGTGACCGGGGCGCTCAGGGTTTTCTCAAGGTTACCGGACGCCAGCGCCGGTTTCAGCTTCTCTTTTCCCTCTGCAGAGGTAATAAAAACGAAGCGTCCCGGAGAGCAGTTTGCTGAGGTTGGGGCCAGGGCAACGAGCTGGTAGAGCTGTTCCAGCAGGGCCTGTTCGACGGGTTTTTGCTGCCAGTGATTATGGGTGCGGGCGTGGTAAAAAAGGGTGTCTAGCGCGGCATTATCAAGCGATGTAGTCATATAACTCTCCAGGGAAAACATCCAGTATTCGACCTATACGGTGAGTTCACGTTTTTGGATGCATTCCAGCCCGTCTCATTGCGTGAAGTACTTGTCGACGTCCCGCTGAAGATACGGCTTCATAACATCCAACTCTACAATAATCTACGCCACAACAACCAATAAGCAACACATGACGCGTTGGCCCGTAAACAGCGACGGCTTCGTTTTACCGGGCCGCTTACGGGACATGTGCAGTGTTATTTGCCGATACAGAAACTGGAGAAAATTCGCCCCAGCAAATCGTCTGAGGTAAATTCACCAGTGATTTCGCTAAGCGCCTGCTGCGCAAGACGCAGTTCTTCTGCCAGCAACTCACCAGCCCAGGCACCCAACAGTTGGGATTTGCCCTGTTCAAGATGCGTAGCGGCAAGCTCCAGTGCCTGCAAATGACGGCGACGTGCCAGGAAACCGCCTTCCATATTATCGGCAAAGCCCATGGTCTGTTTCAGATGGTCACGCAGTGTGTCCAGGCCTTCGCTGGTGCGGGCTGACAGCCTGATCAGCGCGTGGCCATTCACGTTGGTCAGTCCCCGTGTTTCACCGGTGATGTCCGCCTTATTGCGTACAACGGTAATCGGCAACTGAGGCGGGAGACGTGCGACAAAATCCGGCCAGATCTCCGCGGGCTCGGTTGCGTCCGTCGTTGTGCCGTCCACCATAAACAGCACCCTGTCGGCCTGTTCAATTTCATGCCAGGCGCGTTCAATACCAATACGTTCCACTTCATCGCTGGCCTCACGCAAGCCTGCGGTATCAATGATATGCAACGGCATACCATCAATATGAATATGCTCACGCAGCACATCGCGCGTTGTGCCGGCAATATCCGTCACGATGGCCGCCTCACGACCGGCAAGCGCATTCAGCAGGCTGGATTTTCCTGCATTGGGGCGGCCGGCAATCACGACCTTCATGCCTTCGCGCAACAGGCTGCCCTGTTTGGCTTCGGCACGCACGGCATCAAGATCGCTGATGACCGTATTCAACTGCCCTTCGATTTTGCCGTCAGACAGAAAATCGATCTCCTCATCGGGAAAATCAATGGCCGCCTCAACATAGATGCGCAGGTGCGTCAGGGCTTCCACAAGATGATTAATGCGAACAGAGAAGGCTCCCTGCAGCGAGTTGACCGCCGAGCGTGCCGCCTGTTCTGAGCTGGCATCAATCAGGTCGGCGATCGCTTCTGCCTGGGCTAAATCGAGTTTATCGTTAAGGAAAGCACGCTCGGAGAATTCGCCCGGTTGGGCAATGCGCAGGCCAGGCAGCGCCACAATACGTTTCAGCAGCAGATCCAGAATCACCGGGCCGCCGTGGCCCTGTAACTCCAGCACGTCTTCACCGGTAAAAGAGTGAGGGCCGGGAAACCATAGCGCGATGCCCTGATCCAGCACGCTACCGTCACTATCGTTAAACGATAAATAGTCGGCATAACGCGGTTTGGGCAGTTTGCCCAGTATCTGCTGGGCAACCTCTGCGGCTCGCGGACCGGAAATGCGCAAAATGCCAACGCCGCCACGTCCGGGCGGGGTTGCCTGAGCAACAATGGTATCGCTATGGCTCATAAATTCTCTCTCACTACAAAAAACAAAGGCGGTCGCTTTGACCGCCTGAGCATAACCGTATTTATCGCGGGAAACCTCCCGCGACGGTATTACGCTTTCTTCTTGTCGCGACTGTGTAAGCCACGTTTTTCCAGGCCGCGATAAATCAGCTGCTGCTGGAGAATGGTTACCAGGTTACTGACGATGTAGTACAGCACCAGACCTGACGGGAACCACAGGAAGAACACGGTGAAAATCACAGGCATGTAAGTCATGATCTTCTGCTGCATCGGATCGGTCACGGTGGTCGGTGACATCTTCTGAATGAAGAACATGGTGATACCCATCAGAATCGGCAGGATATAGTACGGATCCTGTGCTGACAGATCGTGGATCCACAATACAAACGGCGCATGACGCAGTTCTACCGAGCCAGACAGCATGTAGTACAGGGCCAGGAAGATAGGCATCTGAATGACCAGCGGCAAGCAGCCACCCAGCGGATTCACTTTTTCTGCCTTATACAGCGCCATCATCTCCTGGCTCTGCTTCTGCTTATCGTCACCTAAACGCTCACGCATCGCCTGAATTTTCGGCTGCAGCATGCGCATTTTCGCCATCGAGGTGTACTGCGCTTTTGTCAGCGGGTACATGATGCCACGCACGATGAACGTGATAATGATGATGGAGAAGCCCCAGTTACCGATAAAGCTGTGAATGAACTTCAACAGTTTAAACAGTGGCTGAGAGATAAACCATAACCAACCGTAGTCAACCGTCAGGTCAAGGTGAGGCGCAATCGCGGCCATCTTGTCCTGAATTTCCGGCCCTACCCACAGCGTGGCATCCAGCGTCTGTTGCGCACCTGGCGCGACGGTGACCGGCGCAGATTTATAGCCGATGGCAGCAACGCCATTACCCAGGTTGCTGGTGTAAAGCGTATTTGTCCCCTGCGTGCGCGGTACCCATGCGGTCGCGAAATACTGCTGCAACATCGCCACCCAGCCATTGCTGGTGGTGGTATTGAGGTTTTCGTTATCGGCGATGGTATCGAACTTAATCTTTTCGTATTTCGATTCGCTGGTGGAGTAAGCCGTTCCGCGGAAGGTGTGCAGCGCAAAGTTGTTGCTGCCGGTATCGCGGTGCTTAGGCAAATCGATGGTCTGCTTTAACTGACCAAACATCGACACTTCCAGCGGCTGCTGGCTGGTGTTGTTAATGTTGTAATCAACATTAACTGCATAGTCGCCACGCTTGAACACAAACGTCTTGGTGTAAACAACGCCGTTTTCAGCGGTGAACGTCATCGGAACACGCAGTTCGCTCTGACCTTCGGCCAGTTCGAAGTGGTCCTGTGCCGTGGTATACAGCGGACGCGCACCATTATTCGGGTTGTCCGGACCATTACGGCCGGTTAAACCGCTCTGCGCCTGGTAAACAAACGACGGTGTGGTTTCCAGCAGCTCAAAAGGCTTGTCAGAACCCAGCTTATCCGGGTAAGTCAGCAGCTGCGCCTGGTCAACATCGCCACCGCGGGTGTTGATCGTTAATGACAGGACATCGGTCTTAACGGTGATCGTTTTACCCTGGCCGCTGGCCGGTACACCCTGGCCTGCAGCATCACCGGCTGCACTGTTTGTGTTCTGCGTGGTCTGGGTCTGCAAAGGCTTCGGAGCATGGTCCGTCTGCCAGGCTTGCCAGATCATGAAAGACACGAACAGAAAAGCGATGAGAAAGAGATTGCGTTGCGAATCCATCGTTAATGTTCTCTGGTATCAAAGGTTTTTGGCGGCACAGGATCGTCACCACCCGGGTTCAAAGGGTGGCATTTTAATACGCGTTTTAAAGTCAACCAACTGCCTTTTATCAACCCGAACCTGCGCAAGGCCTCAATTCCGTATTGAGAGCAGGTCGGATGAAACCGACAGTGTGGCCCCAGCAATGGACTGATGCCGCGTTGATAGACGCGTATCAGGACGATCAGGAACCGCGCGCCAGGCGACAGTGACGACGCCATAATTTCTCCAACGCTTCCGCCAACATACGGTTATCGAGATCGGCAACACCCTTCTTCGCAACCACCACAAAGTCCATCGACGGCAATTCATGTTGACGCAGGCGAAAGCTTTCGCGGGTCAATCGCTTGATCCGGTTGCGTTCGTGCGCGCGTTTCACATGTTTTTTCGCGACGGTCAGACCGATGCGGGGATACCCCAGCGCGTTAAGGCGGCCGAGAATAGTAATTTGCGGCGTGCCAGCCCGTTGTGGCTGCTGAAAGACGAAAGTGAAATGAGTGGGAGTTAACAAACGTAACTCCCTGGGAAATGCGAGCTTACCCATCAGGGTTAGCTTTATTACTTAGAAACGGTCAGACGAGCGCGGCCTTTAGCACGACGACGTGCCAGAACCTGACGACCATTTTTAGTAGCCATACGAGCACGGAAGCCGTGTGAACGGTTGCGCTTCAGTACGGACGGTTGAAAAGTGCGTTTCATGGCGATTTCTACCTAAACTTGAAAATTTTCACTGGGTGACGCGTTTCCGGACCAAAAAAACAGACCGACGCCTCAATGTGTCTTTAATAAAGAGGCGGGATTGTAATAATTGTACAGTCCCGAGTCAATTTACTTCGCTTGTCGCGGTACCAGATAACCCGGATACAGCCCGCTGAGTCCGGGCATTGAGCTTTACGCGACAACGCCGGGGGAAGAATTATACGGGGTCTGCGTTAAAGCGCAAGGATCGCGCAGGATCTTATTGCGATCGACCTGCCGCAGCGGCAGACAAAAACGAGAGATCGTCCGAAAAATTGAATCATTCAGCGCGATCCCAGGTGGTTTTTTCTGCCACAGGCGTAGACTTTCCTTCGCGTTCATGCCCTGTGGATAAAAAGGATAAAAACTGTGTAGAAAGGGAAGATCTCTGTCGCGCTTTGCGCTATGATCCGCCCTTCCTCTGACGATCCTCTAATGATTGCAGGATGGAAAACCGCTGATAGCGGTCGCAGGCGCTTTCTTTCGTCTGTGTCAAAAATGAACGTTTCTTAGATTAGCACCTACTTTTCTTATCGAATTTGTACGAGTGGAGTCCGCCGTGTCACTTACGCTTTGGCAACAGTGTCTTGCCCGTTTGCAGGATGAGCTTCCTGCCACCGAATTCAGCATGTGGATCCGTCCACTTCAGGCTGAATTAAACGACAATACGCTTGCCTTATATGCTCCTAACCGCTTCGTACTCGACTGGGTTCGGGATAAATACCTCAACAGCATCAATGCACTACTGAATGAGTTCTGCGGTGCGAATGTACCTCTGTTGCGTTTTGAGGTGGGCACGCGCCCGGTTCAACAAGCCGCAGCGGTCAGTCAGCCAGCGATGGCCAGCGTCAGCGCGCCGGCTGCACCGGTTCAAAACCGTCCGGCGCCGGCACAAATTGTCCGCCCAAGCTGGGACAACGTCCCTGCGCCTGCAGATGTCACTTATCGCTCTAACGTTAATAATCGTCATAACTTCGATAACTTTGTTGAAGGTAAATCGAACCAGCTGGCACGCGCGGCGGCACGTCAGGTGGCGGATAACCCTGGCGGCGCCTACAACCCACTGTTTCTTTATGGCGGTACGGGCCTGGGGAAAACCCACCTGTTGCATGCAGTCGGCAACGGCATTATTGCGCGTAAACCCAACGCCAAAGTGGTTTATATGCACTCTGAGCGCTTTGTGCAGGACATGGTTAAAGCGCTGCAAAATAATGCTATCGAAGAGTTTAAGCGCTATTACCGTTCTGTTGACGCCCTGCTGATCGATGACATTCAGTTCTTTGCCAACAAAGAGCGTTCTCAGGAAGAGTTTTTCCACACCTTTAATGCGCTGTTAGAAGGCAATCAGCAGATCATCCTGACCTCGGATCGTTATCCAAAAGAGATCAACGGTGTTGAAGATCGTCTGAAGTCACGGTTTGGCTGGGGCTTAACGGTGGCGATCGAGCCGCCGGAACTGGAAACACGCGTTGCGATCCTGATGAAAAAGGCGGATGAAAACGATATCCGACTGCCGGGCGAAGTGGCTTTCTTTATTGCCAAGCGTTTACGCTCTAACGTCCGTGAACTGGAAGGGGCACTGAACAGGGTCATCGCCAACGCCAACTTTACCGGCCGGGCAATTACCATCGACTTCGTTCGTGAAGCACTGCGGGATCTGCTGGCCCTGCAGGAAAAGCTGGTCACTATTGATAATATTCAGAAGACCGTAGCTGAGTACTACAAAATTAAAGTCGCTGACCTGCTTTCTAAGCGCCGCTCGCGCTCGGTAGCGCGTCCGCGTCAAATGGCGATGGCGATGGCTAAAGAGCTGACTAACCACAGTTTGCCGGAGATCGGCGACGCTTTTGGTGGTCGCGACCATACCACGGTACTTCACGCTTGCCGGAAGATTGAGCAACTGCGTGAAGAAAGCCACGACATCAAAGAAGATTTCTCAAATCTCATCAGAACATTATCTTCGTGACGCTATGAAATTTATTGTTGAACGTGAACAGTTGCTAAAGCCGCTGCAGCAAGTCAGCGGTCCGCTAGGCGGTCGCCCGACGTTGCCTATCCTCGGCAATCTGCTGATGCAGGTTAATGAAGGATCGTTGTTACTGACCGGCACCGATTTGGAAATGGAAATGGTTGCACGGGTTGCCTTAACCCAGCCGCACGAGACGGGTGCGACGACCGTTCCGGCACGCAAATTCCTGGATATTTGCCGTGGCCTGCCGGAAGGGGCGGAGATAAACGTGACGCTGGAAGGCGAGCGCATGTTAGTGCGTTCCGGCCGCAGCCGCTTTTCGCTCTCTACCCTGCCCGCCAGCGACTTCCCAAATCTGGATGACTGGCAGAACGAGGTGGAATTCACGCTGCCTCAGGCTACGCTAAAACGCCTGATCGAAGCCACACAGTTCTCTATGGCCCATCAGGACGTACGCTACTACCTGAACGGCATGATGTTTGAGACAGAAGGCGAAGAGCTGCGTACGGTCGCCACCGACGGTCACCGTCTGGCGGTCTGCTCCATGCCCATTGGCCAGGCGCTTCCCAGCCATTCAGTCATTGTGCCGCGTAAAGGGGTTATCGAGCTGTTACGCCTGCTGGACGGCGGTGATACACCGCTTCAGGTGCAAATTGGCAGCAGCAACATCCGCGCGCACGTTGGCGACTATATTTTTACCTCCAAGCTGGTGGATGGTCGCTTCCCGGATTATCGTCGGGTGCTGCCAAAAAATCCGGATAAAGCGCTGGAGGCAGGCTGTGATCTGCTCAAGCAGGCTTTTGCCCGTGCGGCGATCCTCTCTAATGAGAAATTCCGCGGCGTTCGTCTCCACATCACCGAAAATCAGCTAAAAATTACCGCTAATAATCCTGAGCAGGAAGAAGCGGAAGAGATGCTGGATGTCAGCTATACCGGCAGCGAGCTGGAAATTGGCTTCAACGTCAGTTACGTACTGGATGTGCTGAACGCCCTTAAGTGCGAGAATGTCCGCCTGCTGCTGACGGACTCCGTTTCGAGCGTGCAGATTGAAGATGTGGTGAGTCCGGCAGCGGCCTATGTCGTCATGCCGATGCGTTTGTAGCACACGGGCTTTATTCGGGCAGTGCACCTGTCACGTACGCTGTATGCGTCAGGCGCACTGCCCGTGCGACAATGTGCGGTGCCCTTGACGTCCTTACTCACTGAGGCTCGATAAACCTCATTTGCCCTTCACGCTGGATTGATTCATGGCTTTAACCCGCCTGCTGATAAAAGATTTTCGTAATATTGAACAGGCCGACTTAGCGTTAGCGCCAGGATTTAACTTTCTGGTCGGGGCGAATGGTAGCGGTAAAACCAGCGTGCTGGAGGCGATTTACACGCTGGGTCACGGCCGTGCTTTCCGCAGTTTGCAGGCCGGCCGGGTGATTCGTCACGATCAGGCAGCATTTGTGCTGCACGGCAGGCTGGAAGGCCAGGAACGTGAGTTTTCGGTAGGGCTCAGTAAAAATCGCGCTGGCGAAAGCAAAGTGCGTATTGATGGCAGCGATGGCCACAAAGTCGCTGAGCTGGCACAGTTGCTGCCAATGCAGTTGATCACGCCGGAAGGTTTTACCTTACTCAACGGCGGTCCCAAATATCGTAGAGCCTATGTCGACTGGGGCTGCTTTCATAACACACCTGGTTTTTTTAATGCCTGGAGCAATCTGCGGCGCCTGCTTAAGCAACGCAATGCGGCGCTGCGCCAGGTCACGCGCTACAGCCAGATTCGCCCCTGGGATCAGGAGCTGGTGCCGTTGGCGGAGCAGATCAGCCAGTGGCGCGCCGACTACAGCGCAGCCATCTCGGCCGAAATTGTCACCACCTGTGCACAGTTCCTGCCCGAATGTGATCTGCGTTTTTCGTTTCAGCGCGGCTGGGACAAAGAAAGCGATTATGCCGAGTTGCTTGAGCGCAACTTCGAACGCGATCGCGCCCTGACTTATACTGCCAGCGGCCCGCACAAAGCGGATTTTCGCATTCGTGCCGAGGGCACGCCGGTGGAAGATTTACTCTCACGCGGTCAGCTTAAACTGCTGATGTGCGCATTGCGTCTGGCGCAGGGCGAGTTCCTGACCCGCCAGAGCGGACGCCGCTGTGTTTACCTCATTGATGACTTTGCTTCTGAACTGGATGACAGTCGCCGCCGCCTGCTGGCGGAACGACTGAAAGCGACCCAGGCACAGGTTTTTGTCAGCGCCATCTCTTCCGAGCATGTAATCGACATGACTGACGAAAAGGGCAAGATGTTCCGCGTGGAACAGGGTAAAATAGCGGTTCAACCTAAAGATTAAATGAGCGAGAAACGTTGATGTCGAATTCTTATGACTCTTCAAGTATCAAAGTCCTGAAAGGGCTTGATGCGGTACGCAAACGCCCGGGCATGTACATCGGCGATACCGATGACGGAACCGGTCTGCATCACATGGTATTCGAGGTCGTGGATAACGCAATCGACGAAGCGCTCGCCGGTCACTGTAAAGATATTGTCGTGACAATCCATGCCGATAATTCGGTTTCCGTTCAGGATGATGGACGCGGAATTCCAACCGGTATCCACGAAGAAGAAGGTGTATCGGCGGCTGAAGTTATCATGACCGTACTGCACGCTGGCGGTAAGTTTGACGACAACTCCTATAAAGTGTCTGGCGGCCTGCACGGCGTAGGTGTTTCCGTTGTTAACGCCCTGTCCCAGAAACTGGAACTGACCATTCGTCGTGAAGGCAAAGTGCATCAGCAGATTTATCTGCACGGCGTACCTGAAGCGCCGCTGGCGGTTACGGGAGATACCGATGCAACCGGTACCCGCATTCGTTTCTGGCCAAGCCACGACACCTTCACCAACGTTACCGATTTCGAATACGACATTCTGGCGAAACGCCTGCGCGAACTGTCCTTCCTGAACTCTGGCGTATCGATTCGTCTGGAAGACAAGCGTGATGCAAGAAACGACCACTTTCACTACGAAGGCGGTATCCGCGCCTTTGTTGAGTACCTGAATAAAAACAAAACGCCTATTCACCCAACCGTATTCTATTTCTCAACCGAGAAAGACGGCATTGGCGTGGAAGTCGCACTGCAGTGGAATGACGGCTTCCAGGAGAACATCTACTGCTTCACCAACAATATTCCACAGCGCGACGGCGGTACACACCTTGCGGGTTTCCGCGCCGCGATGACGCGTACGCTGAATGCCTACATGGATAAAGAAGGCTACAGCAAAAAAGCCAAAGTCAGCGCGACCGGTGACGATGCCCGTGAAGGTCTGATTGCGGTCGTGTCGGTCAAAGTGCCGGACCCGAAATTCTCTTCACAGACCAAAGACAAACTGGTTTCTTCAGAAGTGAAATCGGCCGTTGAACAGCAAATGAATGAACTGCTGGCTGAATATCTGCTGGAAAATCCGGGCGATGCAAAAATCGTTGTGGGCAAAATTATTGACGCCGCACGCGCGCGTGAAGCGGCACGCCGTGCCCGTGAAATGACCCGCCGCAAAGGCGCGCTGGATCTTGCTGGCCTGCCAGGCAAACTGGCGGACTGCCAGGAGCGCGACCCGGCGCTGTCAGAAATTTACCTGGTGGAGGGTGACTCAGCGGGCGGTTCTGCCAAGCAAGGCCGCAACCGTAAAAATCAGGCCATTCTGCCGCTGAAAGGTAAGATCCTGAACGTTGAGAAGGCGCGTTTCGATAAGATGCTGGCTTCTCAGGAAGTTGCCACGTTGATTACCGCACTGGGCTGTGGCATCGGCCGCGATGAATACAATCCGGATAAACTGCGTTACCACAGCATCATCATCATGACCGATGCGGACGTCGACGGCTCCCACATTCGTACACTGCTGTTGACCTTCTTCTATCGTCAGATGCCAGAGATTATCGAGCGTGGTCACGTGTATATCGCGCAGCCGCCGCTGTATAAGGTGAAAAAAGGTAAGCAGGAGCAATACATCAAGGATGACGAAGCCATGCTGCAGTACCAGATTGCTATCGCCCTTGACGGTACCTCGCTGCATACTACCGCCAGCGCACCCGCGCTAGGCGGCGAACCACTGGAAACGCTGGTCGCTGAATTCAACAGCACTCAGAAGATGATCAAACGCATGGAGCGTCGTTATCCGATGGCCATGCTGCGTGCGCTGATTTATCACGACACACTGAGCGATATCAGCAACGAAGCGCAGGTGACCCGTTGGATCAACGGTCTGGTTAGCTACCTGACAGCACGCGAGGCGCACGGCAGTACCTATCTGGCCCAGGTGCGTGAGAACCGTGAGCAGAATGTCTTTGAGCCGGTTTTACGCGTTCGTACACATGGCGTGGACACGGATTATCCTCTGGATGCCGAGTTCCTGCAGGGTGGCGAATACCGCAAGATCTGTGCACTGGGCGGCAAGCTTCGCGGTCTGCTTGAAGAAGATGCCTATATCGAACGTGGCGAACGCCGTCAGCCTGTCAGCAGTTTTGAACAGGCGATTGACTGGCTGGAGAAAGAGTCGCGTCGCGGTCTGTCAGTGCAGCGATATAAAGGTCTGGGTGAAATGAACCCAGAGCAGCTGTGGGAAACCACCATGGATCCGGACAGCCGCCGTATGTTACGCGTGACCATCAAAGATGCGATTGCCGCCGATCAGCTGTTCACCACGTTGATGGGTGACGCGGTTGAACCGCGCCGCGCCTTCATTGAAGAGAATGCGCTGAAAGCCGCAAATATTGATATCTAATCGCCCTGCGACAGACAAAACCCTTCCCATCGGAAGGGTTTTTTTTTGCCCGATATGTCTGACTGCCCTGCGCGGGACAGAACCCGCTGCAACAAGATAATGGTTTACGCGTGCTGTAAAGCGTCGACAAACTGGTCAATGTGAGCTGAATCGCGCTAGCATTGCAGTAAACCCGACACAACGAGGATGCTATGGCTATAAAACTGATCGCAATTGATATGGACGGCACGCTGCTTAATCCGCAGCATGAGATCACGCCTGCGGTAAAAACCGCCCTGAACCGCGCCCGGGAAAAAGGGGTGTCCATTGTGTTAGCGACCGGCAGGCCTTTCGTTGGCATTGAGCGTTATCTGCAGGAGCTTGATCTACAGGCTGACGGACAGTACTGCATCAGCAATAATGGCGCACTGGTTCACCAGGCCAAAGATGGCGAGGTCGTGGCAGATGTGACGCTGGGCTTTGACGATTATTTGTATGTCGAGAAGCTGGCGCGAGAACTGGGCGTACATTTTCAGGCCTTTGATAAATCCCACCTCTATACGCCAAACAAAGACATCAGCGAATTCACTATTCACGAAGCCAGCCTGACCGGTATTCCGGTACGTTATCGCGCAGTAGAAGAGATGGATCCCGCCACGCGTTTCCCGAAACTGATGATGATTGATAAACCCGCCCTGCTTGATGCGGCGATTGCAAAACTGCCTGAGCAGGCGCATCAGACTTACACCATCCTGAAAAGTGCGCCTTATTACCTGGAGATTCTCGATCGCCGGGTGAACAAAGGCTATGGCGTAAAAATGCTGGCAGAGAAACTGGGCCTGAAAGCGGAAGACGTCATGGCGATAGGCGATCAGGAAAACGATCTGGCGATGATTGACTACGCGGGCACTGGCGTGGCGATGGGCAATGCAATTGAGTCGGTGAAGAAAATTGCCCAGTTTATTACCAAAACCAACAGGGAAGATGGCGTCGCGCACGCGATTGAAAAATGGGTACTTTAATTTTTTCCTGACGCAGGATGAAACGGCGAGTGAAAGTACCTGACGCGGCCGTTTCATCAATAAATACGCGCGCGTAACTTGTCTGAATAATACCGCTCACTGGATTTTGTCATGTCTGAAAAACAGATCACATTTGCATCACGCCATCATCAGTTGACTAACATCAACGTCTGGACAGCCGATAGCCAGTGGCTGGCATTTGATGTGCGGCCCTCCGGTGCCTCTTTTACCAGTCAGACCATTGAGCGAGTCAATGTGAAAACCGGCGACGTGGAGGTGTTATATCAGGCAAGGGATGGCGCGCACGTTGGTGTCGTCACCGTAAGTCCGACATTGCCTCCACGTTACGTTTGTATTCATGGGCCTGAACATCCCGATGACAACTGGCAGTATGATTTTCACCATCGTCGCGGGGTCATTGTTGAAAAGGGCCAGGCAGAAAATCTGGAGGCATGTGACATCACTCCGCCCTTTACTGCCGGAGCCTTGCGGGGCGGCTCCCACGTACATGTTTTTAGCCCGGATGGGACACGTCTCAGTTTCACCTATAACGATCATGTGATGCACGAACGGGATCGGCGCCTCGACCTGCGTAACGTTGGCGTCGCCGTTCCCCTGCGGGCGGTTACGCCAGAAAAGCAGCACCCACGAGAATATGACGGTAGCCATTTTTGTGTGTTGGTTAGTGAAACCCACGTCAATCCGCACCCGGGCAGCGATCAGATCAGTCGGGCATATGAAGAGGGATGGATTGGCGACCAAGGCTATCAAAAACCTGACGGTAGCTGGCAGCGCTGGGCCATCGCCTTTACAGGCGATACCCTTTCCGCCTCAGGCGAAAAGTGTCCTGAGGTATTCGTGGTCGATCTGCCAGAGAAGCTGGAAGACTTCGCAAAACCCGGATTTTTCCCGCTGGAAGGTAGTAGCGATCGTTTACCGGCTCCACCCGCTGGCGTCCGGCAACGTCGAATAACGACGACCCGGGGCCTGGCATCACAGCCTCGTCACTGGTTGCGCAGCTCGCCTGACGGCAGCAAAATTGCGTTTTTGATGGCAGATAACCAGCAGGTCATCCAGCTCTGGGTCGTGTCGCCCAATGGCGGCGAACCACATCAGGTGACCCGCCTTACCCACAGTATTCAGTCGGCGTTTAGCTGGCAGCCTCGCGGCGAAGCCATTGCCTTTATCAGCGACAACAGCGTTATGCGCTGCCATGTGGTAACGGGCGAGTGTGAGCGTTTAACGGCGCGAAGCAGTGAAGCACCGTCTGGTGATGCGGTTGTCTGGTCACCAGACGGGAAGCAGATTGCCTTCATGCGTGAGATTGAGGGCTGGCGACAGTTGTTTACCGTTGCGGTTGCATAGTGGGCAGGGGCTGGGCATGCGCCAGATTTTCTTCAGTGTGCGCCAGCTTTTCACTCTGCAACACCCGAGCGCGCGGAGAGTCCAGGCTTTGGTCACTGTCACTGCGATAATAGTCCCATGGCAATAACAGCGTATCCATGACCGCAGAAAAAGGCAGGTCAACCAGGGCCAGCGGCTTAAGCGCCCAACTGGTGTTACTGTCGGTAAGAATATCCGCGCTGGCGCGCGTGCCCGGATAATAGCCCTGGCTTGCTCCGGTATGCGACATCACGCTCGAACAGCCGCTTGAAACGACTGCGCAACACATAACGCCAGCCAGCGGTAACCTTTTCATCATTTTCATATCGTCATCCCTTCAGTCCTGGTCACACCCGGCTGAGTTGGCTTGCCAGCGTACCTTCCCACCGGATAGTGAAGTCCGTTCTGGTCCGGCAATCTACCCCTGAGTGTATGTCATTTCACCGATTTGGCGAAAAAATTACGCACAGGCCCTTGAAAGGATGTTGTCCGCACCCATTTTTATAGCAGGCCGTTAAGGTTGCCGCCGTAAGGGGCAATGCGGTACGACACAACCTGTCCAATGGTGGAAGGTTGCCAAAACTTGCTGACATTCAGGAGTATTTTTATGCGTAACTTTGATCTGTCTCCACTTTATCGCTCTGCTATCGGTTTTGATCGCCTGTTCAACCTGCTTGAGTCCAATCAAAATCAGAGCAATGGCGGTTATCCTCCTTATAATGTCGAACTGGTTGATGAAAACCATTATCGCATTACCATTGCGGTGGCTGGCTTTGCCCAGAGTGAACTTGATATTACTGCCCACGACAACGTGCTGATCGTGCGCGGTGCCCACCCAGAAGAGCAGACTGAACGTAAGTATCTCTACCAGGGCATCGCCGAGCGTAATTTCGAGCGCAAGTTCCAGCTGGCTGACCATATCGTTGTACGCGATGCGCGTCTGGAAAATGGTCTGTTAAGCATCGATCTCGAGCGCCTGGTGCCTGAAGAAGCGAAACCTCGCCGGATTGAAATTCTGAAATAAAGCGGCCGTAATGGCTACGTCATTTTGAGAACGGCCACAGCATACATGCTGTGGCCGTTTTTTATGGATGCGATAGCAATAACGCGTCACTGAGGAAGCGCCGCGGTCAGGGAAGCTGACTGAAAAAAGGAGAACACGCTAAATAAGGCAGGAATACAACCGCCCTGAACGACCAACAGCACAGAAATCAGTGTTGAATCTGCGCCAGTTCTTCCTCACTCAGGCTGTCATTTTCATTATGGTGTAAAGATCGAGATCATTCTGTAGCATGGTTCGCGCGACTTCACGTTTCCCTTTATCGCGGCCTCTCTGAATCCCCTGCTCAAGGCCTTTCTCAATCCCTTTTTGTTCAAGCTGCTGTGCAATGGTCATGAGCGCGTCTCCATGTTGCGGCACCCGCGGGGCGAGTTCCTGAATGAAAGCCTCGACGGCCGGGGTTTCCCCGCCTGCATGATATAATGTACCAATGATACGACCCGTGATGATGAAAGATAACCTGACAGCCGCACAGGGACCAGCCTGTCCATCCGATCGGCGAGATCGCGCTGATGGATAGGCTTTTGCAACAGCGCCAGCGCAGCCATACTGCAGTGGCCCGCTATTTTGTCATCCGATATTACCGTGACATCAACCAGCGGAAAGCGGGTGCTGTACAATTTACCGGCCAGCGCGGGATGGGTAAATTCATCCCGCCAACAGGTGGAATAAGGATATGGCCTGCGTCTCCCCCTATAAAATAGTACGGGTATCACCAGCGGCAAGGCTTTATGGCCAGCTTCGAGATGGCGCTGCATTAAATACTCTTTCCAACCTGCAAGGAGTCTCTTAATGGCTATAACCCGACGCTTTATATTACAGGCTGGCGGTGCGCTGAGTGCGCTAACGGTTTTTAACGCCCTCAGCAGCACACCTTTTAGCTCAGGAGAAAAAAAACCTGTATTGGACGTTCCCGAAGGCAGCGTGGACTGCCATATGCACCTTTATAATGATAAATACCCTGCTGCGCCCGGTGCCAGCTTACGGCCCGCCAATGCCTCTCTTGCCGACTACCACCAGTTACAAACCCGGCTGGGACTTCGCCGCATGGTCATTGTCACACCTTCGACCTACGGCACAGATAACCGGCTTTTAATTGACGGTCTCAGGCAGAGTGGTGGACACGCAAGGGGCGTGGCCGTTGTCGACGCTTCGGTGAGTGATGCAGAGCTACAAGAAATGGACCGGCAGGGCGTGCGTGGTATCCGTTTTAATTTGAGCAGAGGGGGAACCTCTCTGGACAGTCTGGAGCCTCTTGCTTCTCGAATCGCACCACTGGGATGGCATATTCAGGTTGTTGCGCCCGGTGAAAAACTGGCTGAGCTGGCATCGCGCCTGAGGACATTGCCGACAAAGCTGGTTATCGATCACATGGGACATGTTCCGCAACCCGAGGGAACAAAAGCGCCGTGTTTCCAGACATTAACCCGTCTTCTTGACGCGGGTAAT